>CM040924.1:17636551-17836551 GCA_023029165.1 Gobiocypris rarus | reverse complement strand
GATCAGAATAAGTCAGTTAATAAGCTTTAGACTAATTCATCACAAGGCTAGAGACTGGAACAGCAAAGCCTAGCTTAATCAACTCATCAAAGCCCTCCGCGCATGAAGACGGTAATTAAAGGCAAAGCGGAATGTATGTTAGATAGATAGTAACAGGGGTCTAGGCCCAACCAAGACTAAGATAGAGAACTTTCATTCCTTCGCCCGTTCAGTGTGTGTAAATCTGTTTCGGCTCGCTGAACGCTGGCCAAACAAGGTCTTTTGGATGATTATAAACTCCAAATGGATAACAGTGAAAATGCCAGAACAGGACAGCTTCATTTGCAACATAAGATTTAAATTTCGCTGTAGGCGTTTTGCTGATTTAATGCAGTCTTAGTACATTATATTTTTATCAGAATATTAATATGGGATATTTAAAAACTTTTGAATGGACAATCAATTGAAAATGTCTAATTATGCGTACACCTTTTTAAGGTGTCCTTGTTACAGTGTAATTATACATTAATTACACATTAAAGTAATATTAATTGACTGGATTGGGGTTTGGTTCAGAGTTATTTGCATGTAATCATGCTTAATATATAATTATACCTATAACTATGTGCAACGTGTAACAAGGACACTGTAAAATAATGGGTCAACATTCAGCATTTGTTACAGCATTTATTTATCTTTATTAAAGTTAATAAAAAAATGCAACTGTTAATTGTTAGTTCATGTTAGCTCAGACTCAAGTAATATTAACAGATAACTTTAATTGTAAAATGAATAAAGGCTTTATAAGTATTTTTCATTGTTAATGTAAACTGATATTGTAAATGAATGTTAACAAATGGAACTTTATTTTAAAGTGATACCAAAATTTGCAAAAAAAAATTCTGTTCCCTGCTGTGGTACTTCAGTTTCAGATGTGTGGCCTCACCTCTTGTGACCCCCATGTGACTTAACAGCTTGAACAGTGAATCTGGCCGATAATCAGCGAGCTGCGTCTGAGGACCAATCGTCTGTCTTTCCTCAGTTAGAAGATGATGCAGTCCTGTCTAATGACAGATAGGGCCTGGGAAAATCACCAATAATTACCACCATCATCATCCGCAATATTTCACTCTACCTTGCAGGGCAACTATTGAGAGCTGCATACACCGAGAGCGATGACCTCATTGGACAAGAACACAAATTGTTCATGGAATTCAAGATTTACAGCGTGATGCAGAAGTAATGGATGTTTTCCCAGTACAATAACTTCTCTCCTAATAGAGGAGTAGGTGAAGACATTTAATGAGCTTTGGGTCTGGTTCAGAACATTGTGATATATGGTCTCATTAATGTGTGTGTGTGTGTGTGTGTGTGTGTGGGAGGGGGTGCTAATAAACCACATAAAAAGCACTTGGCTTGTGGAAAATAATAATAATAATAATACATTTTATATATAATATAAAATAACATAATTATTATAATTAGTGCTGTCAAATCGATTAATCACAATTAATCACATCCAAAATAAAAGTTTGTAATTACATAATATATGTGTGTGTACTGTGTATAATTATTATGTATAAATAATACTCATTCATGTATGTATTGCATGTATATACGTGTATATATTTAAATGATTTATATTATATATAAATATACATATTTTACATATAAATATAAAAAAATTATTAAATATATACATGCATGTGTGTGCATTTATATATACATAATAACACAGTACACAAGTATTCAGACCCTTTGCTGTGACACTCATATATTTAACTCAGGTGCTGTCCATTTCTTTTGATCATCCTTGAGAGGGTTCTACACCTTCATTTGAGTCCAGCTGTGTTTGATTATACTGATTGGACTTGATTAGGAAAGCCACACACCTGTCTATATAAGACATTACAGCTCACAGTGCATGTCAGAGCAAATGAGAATCATGAGGTCAAAGGAACTGCCTGAAGAGCTCAGAGACAGAATTGTGGCAAGGCACAGATCTGGCCAAGGTTACAAAAACATGTCTGCTGCACTTAAGGTTCCTAAGAGCACAGGGGCCTCCATAATCCTTAAATGGAAGACGTTTGGGATGACCAGAACCCTTCCTAGAGCTGGCCGTCCGGCCAACTGAGCTATCGGAGGAGAAGAGCCTTGGTGAGAGAGGTAAAGAAGAACCCAAAGATCACTGTGGCTGAGCTCCAGAGATGCAGTCTGGAGTTGGGAGAAAGTTGTAGAAAGTCAACCATCACTGCAGCCCTCCACCAGTCGGGGCTTTATGGCAGAGTGGCCTCTCCTCAGTGCAAGACACATGAAAGCCTGCATGGAGTTTGCTAAAAACACCTGAAGGACTCCAAGATGGTGAGAAATAAGATTCTATGGTCTGATGAGACCAAGATATAACTTTTTGGCCTTAATTCTAAGCGGTATGTGTGGAGAAAACCAGGCACTGCTAATCACCTGTCCAATACAATCCCAACAATGAATCATGTTGGTAGCAGCATCATGCTGTGGAGGTGTTTTTCAGCTGCAGGGACAGGATGACTGGTTGCAATCGAGGGAAAGATGAATGCGCTCAAGATGAGTGCTCAAGACCTCAGACTGGGCCGAAGGTTCACCTTCCAACATGACTGTGGCGAGGTGGACGAACGAGCAACATGCTAGGAGCGAGTAGAGACCGGTGCATAACTGATAATGAGCGTCATCTGCAGCGAGGCACACCGGTCTCGAAGTCCTCTCATAAGGGAGCTCGGAGGCATAAAATGTAATGATACACAGACGGTAGATGCAATTGCAAAAACGCTCTTTATTGATTGGCAAGGCCAAGAAGCACACAGGGTCTGACGGTCACAAGACGATGACGACGAACACAGGGACCTCGGTGGACAGCGTGGTGAAGGTGCTCCAATCCCGTGAGAATCCCGTGAAGTGCTCAATCCCGGTGCTGAGTGGAAAAACCAGAGGACAGCACACAACGTAGAACAGGCAACTCCAGGGACCAGACACAGCGGGGAACAGCAGGAACACACACAGGAACCACAACGATCTGACAACATGAAACACCAGTTACTGAACATATAAAGACACACATTGATGTTTGCCGGTTCCCGGCTCCTTCCTTCCACGAACATTACTACAAAGACAATGACCCTAAGCACACAGCTAAATTAACGAAGTATATAATATGGGGTGCTGTGTGTACATTAATGAGAGAGAAAAATTACTTAAATGATTTTAGCAAATGGCTGCAATATAACAACATAACAATAACAACATAAATATAAAAATGCTTATTTTAAAGAAAAACATCAGACGGATATAGAGGCTTTTGCATCTGATGTTTTTCTTTAAAATAAGCATTTTTGTCAGGCTTCCGTGTATAGGTTTCTACCTAAGTATCAGTACTTCTGAATGGGCTGAGGCTGGGATTTGAAAGTATAAGAATTGAAAGTATTTTATGAATGTATACTATATGCAGAGAGCATTCACTCAGTATCGTTTTCTCATTTTTCACCGAAGTGGCTTTTAGACGCTTTGGCATCTGAACTCTTCATATATATATATATACAGTGAGGAAAATAAGTATTTGAACACCCTGCTATTTTGCAAGTTCTCCCACATGGAAATCATGGAGGGGTCTGATATTGTCATCGTAGGTGCATGTCCACTGTAAGAGACATAATCTAAAAAAAAAAAATCTAGAAATCACAATATATGATTTTTTAACTATTTATTTGTATGATACAGCTGCAAATAAGTATTTGAACACCTGTCAGCTAGAATTCGGACCCTCAAAGACCTGTTAGTCTGCCGTTAAAATGTCCACCTTTTTTATCCTAAATTAGATGCACCTGTTTGAGGTCGTTAGCTGCATAGAGACACCTGTCCAAACCCATACAATCAGTAAGAATCCAACTACTAACATGGCCAAGACCAAAGAGCTGTCCAAAGACACTAGAGACAAAATTGTACACCTCCACAAGGCTGGAAAGGGCTACAGGGAAATTGCCAAGCAGCTTGGTGAAAAAAGGCCCACTGTTGGAGCAATCATTAGAAAATGGAAGAAGCTAAACATGACTGTCAATCTCCCTCGGACTGGGGCTCCATTGAAGATCTCACCTCGTGGGGTCTCAATGATCCTAAGAAAGGGGAGAAATCAGCCCAGAACTACACGGGAGGAGCTGTTCAATGGACCTGAAAAGAGCTGGGACCACCGTTTCCAAGGTTACTGTTGGTAATACACTAAGACGTCATGGTTTGAAATCATGCATCGCATGGAAGGTTCCCCTGCTTAAACCAGCACATGTCCATGCCCGTCTTAAGTTTGCCAATGACCATTTGGATGATCCAGAGGAGTCATGGGAGAAAGTCAAGTGGTCAGATAAGACCAAAATAGAACTTTTTGGTCATAATTCCACTAAACGTGTTTGGAGGAAGAAGAATGATGAGTACCATCCCAAGAACACCATCCCTTGTGTGAAGCATGGGGGTGGTAGCATCATGGCCTAGCCAGTCTCCAGACCTAAACCCAATAGAGAATCTTTGGAGGGAGCTCAAACTCAGTGTTTCTCAACAACAGGCCAGAAACCTGACTTATCTAGAGAAGATCTGTGTGGAGGAGTGGGCCAAAATCCCTCCTGCAGTGTGTGCAAACCTGGTGAAAAACTACAGGAAACATTTGACCTCTGTAATTGCAAAGGCTACTGTACCAAATATTAACATTGATTTTCTCAGGTGTTCAAATACTTATTTGCAGCTGTATCATACAAATAAATAGTTAAAAAAATCATACATTGTGATTTCTGGATTTTTTTTTTTTTTTAGATTATTTCTCTCACAGTGGACATGCACCTACGATGACAATTTCAGACCCCTCCATGATTTCTAAGTGGGAGAACTTGCGAAATAGCAGGGTGTTCAAATACTTATTTTCCTTACTGTATATATATATATTATATTCTTTTTTTGCGTACTAATATTTGACCATGAAACAGTCACTTATTACTTTGAGTGGCAGTTCTTTGGTTATGAAGTCCATTTGCTCTCTAAAACTTTCTGTTCACTTTACCTCATTGTAATTCGGATTCATCAGCCTTTGTGTCATAATTGCAGTATCTGTCTCCAATTCATGGCCTTTAACCACAATAATAAGCTCCCCAGGTGAGTCCATGTCCACCAAAAGACAGTTGAGACATTATTAAGATGTCTTTGTCTGTTGCTTTTGAACCTTTGTGACCAGTGGGTCCATGTGAACGGTCCGTGATGGCCATCCTCTCATGCAGGTAATATACCCCAGTGACCTATTAGATGATGTACTGTCCATTGAAGTACCTGTTCACAATCCTCACCTCAATAACACCCTAATGAATGAGGCCTGATCAGTAATTGCTCCTGTTGTTGCCCTTGAAGCCTTTCTCCAGGTGTGACACAAGTAGCCAAATGAGGTTGCACATCAGGGTTAGTTAGCGCTGGTGTGAGACTTAAGCCCATAGTGGTGGGAAGGACTGACAGGAGACATTATCATCAGCAGTGGTCAGTAAGTGTGAAAGAGTTGACCTAAGTGCTTTAGGTCAGCCCTTCCAAATATATGATCATACGTGCATGTACACACATATTACTGTTGCAGTATACAGTGTGCCAGGAATAAATAGCTCAGACACAGTGATGCAAATAATGGTAAAATTTTATGTTTTTATGTTATTTCCCAAGGACCCAAGGTTCCCCAGCAGAACATTGCCCAAAGCATCACACTGCCTCCGCTGGCTTGCCTTCTTCCCATAGTGAATCTTGGTGCCATGTGTTCCCCAGGTAAGTGACGCACACGCACCCGGCCATCCACGCAATGTAACAGAAAACGTGATTCATCAAAACAGGGCACCTTCTTCAATTGCTCCGTGGTCCATTTCTGATGCTCACGTGCCCACTGTTGGCGCTTTCGGCGGTGGATAGGGGTCAGCATGGGCACCCTGACTGGTCTGCGCCTATGCAGCCTCATACACAACAAACTGTGATGCACTGTGTATTCTGACACCTTTCTATCAGAACCAGCATTAACTTCTTGAGCAATTTGAGCTACATTAGCTCTTCTGTTTGATTGGACCATATGGACAAGCTTTGAAAATGTTCACTTGCTGCCTAATATATCCCACCCACTAACAGGTGCCATGATGAAGAGTTAATCAGTGTTATTCACTTCACCTCATAATGTTATGCCTGATCAGTGTATATTGTACATAGAAACATCCATTATCCATTTTTATTTTCCTTAGAAGATGTCTACACTTTTTTGACAGCTTTGTCCCACAGAGCATTAGCATTGGTTTTTAGCATTGTGGCCCTGGTGATGATCAGTTATTGATTAGAATGAGGGTTAAACCTAAACTGCACCCTCCCACTAATCATGAGCTGACCCAGTGGATTCCAATCCTCTCTCCCCTGAGACCTCACCAAGGTCCTGCAGTCCTGCCATTCTTACCAATCCACGTCATTAGGGCGTGAATCATGGGTGGATGTGCTTTACTGGTACATATTCATTTCATTTACATTCAAGAGCTGATTTTTTATTCTTTATGAGTGTCTGCTTGTATTAATTTGTAAGTAATGTGCCATTTTACAGTATCAACACTAATAGCCAGAGAATGTATTATATTATTGGTGTCATTTTTTTTTTAAATGTTTACTTTTTAAAAGTATTACTTTGTGATGATTATAGACAAAAAATAGAAAAATTGTTGAGAAATGTTCATACTGTAATCTGTAAATGGTTGCAGACTTTGTTATCTTGGCCAATCTGAGCACAGTTTGGTTGACATTATCTAATTAAATAGCCACTGATTTGCATACATTTGAACAGAAATGTGAACAATGGATAAAGCCATGTTCTCCACATTTTACAGAGGGGATTTTGGATAGCTTGTTTTATCACTCAAGAAATAAAATATTTAGTGCTCAACAACCAGAAAACAAATACATTTTCACCATGTTTTAGGTTATAATCAGGTGAATGATATATGAACAAACCCCTCTGTAAAAGCCTTCAGAATCTAGATAGGAGTAAAGCTGGAAAGTTTGGTGTATGTAAGGACCGCTGAAGAAACAAATCAAACAGCTTTTAAAGATATATAAAATGGAAATAGATTATTTGCTTAAGTGTGAAAACCATACGAATCCTGGTAGTCACCAGACAAATAGATTGAGACCCACCTTTTTTTCTCAGCCCACTTCCAAATGAACTCAAGTGAAATATGAACACAACACGGACAAAAGACATCTAACGAACCAAAAAGAGGACGTTATCAGAATGTGAAAAACAGGATGTGAAAATGTCAAATGATGTGACCCTAAAAAGGACCCTTTAAGTGATCAGTTTTTTTTTTTAATTCTCCTTCACTTTTAAAAACAATCGTTCTTCATTGTCATTGATGGTTCCATGAAGACATCTTTGGAAACATTCAATTCCACAAAAGGATCTTCGTTGTGGAAAAAAGTTATTTCAGTCTTAAAAATAAGACCGTGATTTGCCAAGTAAGAAATATGTTGTTAATCCTGGAACAACATTCCTGTCCGAAAATTCTTTCTGGGTCTTAACCCTATCCCAACCCATAAAACATTACCCATAACTTATCCTTAAAGTCAGAGGGAAATGATAGGTCAATAACACTGATGTAGAAGCACCTAACCCTGGTTGTAAGCTTAAACTGGACATAAACTGCAAACTTGTCCCTCAAATCTGATTGGTTGATTGAAATGTTGCTCCAGGATCCAATGTTGTTCCAAGCACATTCAGCACACATTGTCTTGGTAAATAAAAATGTTGCAAAATATATGTCATAAAGGCTGCTTGGTGTTAAAAAATGACAGTGTGAACCAGGACTAAATGTATAATTTTCATTTTTAGTCCAGACCAAAAGAACCAAGAGAACCAAACTACAAATGTAAACACATCCTAAAATTCGATTCATTGGATATATTCTCCATATTGCCCTAGATTAGTCATAATCTCTGTCGTATTATCCAGCCCTGGTATGCATACATGCAGTTGAGAATGGATGTTCATGCATAACCAGAGAGGCTGATCAGACCGGGACCGAGCTCAGGTACACCCTCAATCCATTCTCATAGATCTGTTAGTTTGTCTGATCACTTGATCAATACCACATAACCTCAGAAGGTTTATTTAGGCGTGTGACTCTAGTATTAGTAATATAAACACAGAGCAAAAAGAAACGTGTTGATTAGTTTTATTACGGATCAGGAACAGATGCTGGAGCAGCTAATCATTGGGTCATTGGACCGCCACAGGGAGGAGCAGAATCCCCACATGGGCCTTTTACACAGCCAAACCCAGACATCAGATCAGATCAATAAGATCCTCGGCAGTGCTTACCATGCCTCTTCTTTCGCCCGCTCATCTCTCTCTCTCTCTCTCTCTCTCTCTCTCTCTCTCTCTCACACACACACACACACACACACACACACACACACACTTGAGTTCATTGAATTCTTCTACTGTTTGGAAAACAGATACTACAGCACTGTAAATATAGCCTTATACATGATGAGATATCAATAACACATTGAGTTGAGTTGTCACGCTGAAGAGATGAATGAGACCATTAGAAGCTGTTAATAGTGTGTAGGCAAGAAAAAACTAAAACTAACTGAGCTTCACACTTTGTAGTGATCTCACTGAGTTAAGCAAAATTATTATTCTATTACATGGCAGCAACCGGATGAAATGTTCACAGATTCGATTTAAAACACACACTATCCAAACAGTATTTAAAGGAATAGTCCCCCAAAATAAAAATGATTTATTCACCCTTATGTTGTCAAACCTGTATGACTTGGAACATAAATGAAGTATTTGAAGAATGTTGATAACTTGTATTGTCCCTTTCATTGTATGGAGAGAAAAAACATGAAAGGCTCCACATAATATTTGTCATTTATGTTTCAGGATGAGGAAATTATTACAGAATTACTAATCCTTTAAGCTCAATGAAGTCTGAAGTGTGAAACACATACAGTGACAGAAATATATGGCTTAAGAACTAACGGCTGTTTCTTTAACTATAGGCACTTAAAAAACAACCCAAGTTGGGCTGAAAATCGACTAACCCAGCAATTGGGTTGTTTTAACCCTCTGGTTGGGTTAAATGTTTGCTTAAGACAACCCAATTGCTGGGTTAAAACAACCTAATTGCTGGGTTAAAAAAAGCCAATCGCTGTGTTAAAATAACCCAATCTCTGGATTAGTCCATCTTCAACCCAACTTGGGTTGTTTTTTACCCAGCATTTTTTAGAGTGTAAAAAAAAAAGTTGTATGAAGGTCCATGTTGAGGAAGACTGACCAAAGATTTCTTTTGGTTTGACGGATTTGTCCAGTTTTATTTGTTAGTCTAACTTTGGTGTGGCCCGTTATTCATTTGTCAGCCAACTGTGCCTTACATTGATCCTCATACAATCATTGACAGGAGCTTGGGGTGCTCAATCAGAAACTGCAGCTGAATGACAGTTTAACTTCTTCACATCCATTCGTCAAGCAGCATTTCCAGCTCATAATACGTGTGCCACTCACATCATTGGCAAAGTGTGCCCTCCAACACACGAATCACAATAGCCAGCCGTCACAATGGCTGTGTTTTGCGGGCGGCACATGGCTGTGGGTTTTTAGAGTGCCGTATAGAAGTCGAACCCATTGTGCTCGGGTTTCCTCTGTTTCTCCTCACACTGGCTGTCATTCTGCTAATTGTGTCCCTTTCAGGGCTTTGTAGATCAGCACACTTCTGGACCCGAGTGTGAAAAGAAGAAGGGCTGCGGTGGGGGGGAGGGATACTGGGGTCGGGTAGCTCTGGCCCCCTGATCGAGGGTCGGGCACGTGCGCTCCACAATGCAGCCTCCAGATTAGGGGCTGAACAAAAGCCGGGCAAACTGTAATTACACAGCAAACAGCTCTGAGGGTGAATGGGAGGACTGACACTGCTCCATTGGCAGCTGTGCTTCAAGCAGCCTCTTACAGTAAGCAGGGGAGGAGAGGAGGTGGAGTGGACACACGCCATATGCCTCCCCTTTCCCTGCACAAACACACTCAGACACAGAAACAGCGCATGGCCTCCATAAGTCCGAGACCACTAGTGAAACGCTTCTGCGCTGTATTCTTTTATCACTGAACAAGATTGAAAAGTATGTCTTAGTAGTTGGTTTGTCCCTCTTTTGCTTTAATGACTGCAGCTTTTGCGTTGCATTAACTCCAAAAGTTTGTGTAAAACCTGACGCTCATGATTCGAATTTAGGAAATATGATAATATTTTTTAATCATTTAAATCTGACTGAAATGTTTGGTCATAAACATCTCAGGAAAACGTTATGGGGTTTCAAATCAGAAACTGGGCATTGATTTCATACACGTCCTCTGGAGAAGACACCAGCATGTTTATCAGAGAATTTGGGAAGACTTGACAGGTAAATAGGGAAAGAAATTATGTATCAATACTTCTATGAAATAAATTTTGCCAAGTTATTAATCTCATTATTACACTTATTGTTTCATTAAGTTGTCCTAAGAGCACATTAATATGCAAGTTAAATACAATGCATGCATACGAATGATAATACTTATTTATGGCCATGTACACACATGTTGTATAAAGTAAAATAGTATATCAAATCATTCGTTTATATCTTTCATAACATAGTTGAGAATTGTCTTTATACAAAGTTTGGTTAAAAAATAACCTGAAAAATGTATTGGTGAATAAAAAACATATACCCATACGTGTATTTTCATGTCTTTTCATTTTCTTAATAACGCCTGATATTTTCTTATAAGTCTTTTTTTCTAAGTGTCCTCATAGACATGCAATATAGGCTATAGTAACATTTGCATGCTTGCATAACAAACCCAAAAGCAATGTATCTACTAAATTGTTGCAAAATGGAGCATAACAAAACTTTTATTAACAGTTAATCACAGGATTTAACCAGAGCTGTAACCACATTCAAATCAATTTGATCTTTCCTGCGGTGAAAGAAGTTCATACAGCATTAGTCAGTGTAAAAACCAAATGTGATCAGTGACAGCTTTCTGTAACAGATTGTAAGCCCCGGTTTTAATAGGTGTGACTAATGACGGCCTGATATTTCCTACTCAATGCTAATTTGTGGAGGGGTCTTAAGCCAGCACTAGAATCTGCTTAAGCTGGTGAAATAAGGGATAAAGTTGCAGAGAGGTTAAAGACTAGAGATGAGGCAGCATGTTGGTTAGACTGCACTGAAGCACACTAGGGGAGCTATTGAAATGCAGCGCGACTGGCTGAGGCTAATTAACAGTAGGGTCCAATTTACAGTACAGGTGGAGCCATTAGAGAGATGGAGCCTGTAAGCAGAAACAGTGGTTTTAGGGCACACAATAAGTCAGTATGGGGCAAATAAAACTGTGGACACATGACGGTGTCATTTGGTAATGTGGGTCTCTCTACACAAACTGCAAACACCATAAACTAAATGAGCAGCCATTGGCTAAAGTGACAACATGAGCCGGTCAGGGAGAAAATCAGCAGTGAAAACAAGTGCAAAGGCTGTCCACACGATTGTATATATATATATATAACACATGCTGCAAACACTATTAATTAAATGATAACAGGGTGAAAACAAATGCAAATTCTGTAAAGAAGATTTTTAGCATGTGAAGAGATAAACTTATTTATTTATTTGAACTTCTGCTTAGATGTTTACAAAGGACTCAAATACTTTCATGTTTTATTTGTCTATGGAGACAATTTTATTAAACGTGATATTTCAAATATATATCATATATTAAAAAATATATAAAAGTAATAATATATATATTATAAAAAATATATATCATTTTTATAAAAAGTATAATCAAAATAAGTTAAGCAATTTTCAACTTTTATTTTAAAAAGATATACAAGATTCAACTCATTTTTAAAGTCTGTTAATGTAATTTAAGTTAAAATGACTTAAACATCCAAGTTTATTGTACTTAAAAATGTAAGGTGTAAATATATACATATACATCATATCATATTTTATAATTATATATTTATTTCATTTTATAAATATAAAACAATGTTTATGTTCGATATTTAGAACTGTACAATTTAATGCTAACATTGTTATTTGCATATTAATAACATTAGACAAGTACAGCATGTATGTCGCTACTTTTTTAAAAACAGCCTACTGTAAACAAACAAACAAAAAAAACAGCTAAACTCTTTAAAAGTACCCCTATCTATAGGGTTAAAGTTTAAAACGCATTGGTATTATTGATTCATTAGGAATATCCAAACAAACAAGTTAAAATCAGCTCCATCACTTGATTAACGGATCATCTAAGCAGTCATCAGCGTTTTTGTTTGTTCATGTTAAACTTTGAGTTATTTCCTTATAGAGTGACTAGGGAAGTCCCTCATTCATTGTCATTGAGCTCAGTTTTGAGGACGATCAGATCAGCCCACACCCTCTCTCACATTGTTCCTCAGGAGATGGACTTAAAGCCCAACCGTCCCCACCTGATCCTGATCACCACGGCCTGAAGGCTCCATTGAAATAACTAGGCCTTTTAGACTTGCTACTTTAAGCTCCTCTGGAGTAATTATGCATTCATGTGTGTGTAATTGGCATCCACGAATATGAAATACTTGGTGGGCCCTTAAACACTGTTAGGATCTTTGGATGTCGCCCTTGTCAGACAAAGCCTGGAGGTGTTACCCCATTTCCATCTATTTAGAGTGCTGGGAAGAGGTTGAAACAGCCCTGTGTTTACAGTAAACTTTAGGGAAAAATGCTGAGTGCTACTGAACTGCTCTTCACCCACTTATTAGTATCTACTACCCCCACCCCACCCCGCACCAGCCATCAATAGCTGGAGTCTTAATTAAACAAGCAGATGCAGGAGTGTCAATCATACGCAGAGACAAGACTGTAACAGTCTAATATACAACGTTCTGCTGGGCATTTTGTTCCCCTGACATTACTGTAAGCTCCGGAGGAGAAATCACGTGAAAGAAATGCAGACACAAACTATCAAGGAAATGCACCACAGTATACCATACCATGTTCCATGTTTCTCTATGTATTTATTTTATGAGTCAAGCAAAAATTCACTGTACTTGGACCATGACAAAGGGATTGTTCACCCAAAAATAAAAATCATTATTTACTCCCTCATGTTGTTTCAAACCTCTTGAAGTTCTTTTCTTTTGCTGAAAACAAATGAAAATATTTTAAAGAATGTGGGTAACCAAACCATTTCTGGTCCTCATTGACTTCCATAGTATTTATGCAACTGTTTGGTTACTAACATTCTTCAAAATATATTCCTTTATAGTCAACAAAAGAAATAAGTTTTTTAGGTAAACTATCCCTTTAATCCAACTTTAAGTGAAAAAATAAATAATTAAAAAATAATAATAATAATAATATATTTGATAATTAATATATAAACACACATGAACATTTGAATGAATTAAATAACTACTGAAAAAATAAATAAAAATAATTCATTTATAAATAATAGTCCTGTAAAAATTGATTCATCGCATCTAATACTGTAAAAATTACGCCCAATGAGTTATGACAACATATATTTTACATTGGTTTAACTCATCAAAATAATTTAAGTCATTTTCAACACATTTTCTATTTAAAAAAGAGTTATACAATATTCAAATAATGTTTAATCTTCAATGTAATGTAATTTAAGTTGAAATGACTCATCCAAGTTGATTGTACTTAAAAATTTAAGGCAGCAACTTTTTTACAGTGAAAAAATATATATAAAATATAATTTATATAATATTATTGTGTGTTTATATACACACACACGCGCGTTAAATATATTTATAAACTTTATGTTCGATGCGATTAATCAATTTGACAACACTAAAAAATAAACAAAAATATAAATACAAACAGTAAAACTAATGTTTGAAAAAATAAAAATGAAAGACATTTATTTATGATAAGATATCTTGAAAAGGGTCAAAATAAGAAACAAATATTAACTCTCCGTTCTTTATCATTTATATGAGAAAGTGGTTAAAAAGCCAGAATTATGCATGAATTTCAGGCCTTAAATCAAAAGCTTCTTGTCGAAGAGAGAGAGCACAATTCCCACTTCTCCGCAGGATTTTGCTTTGCCTGCGTGGTGTCTTTGTCAAAAGCAGTTGTATGTTATCTGAGTAACAGAAACAGCCCTGGTAATCCTTTATGTGGCGGGACGCATAACTGTTCAAACTCCCCTGATAGTCAGTGTGGGGGTTCGCGGCGCTCCATTGTCATTGAGCAGCAGCTCACACGGTGTCACCATTGGATTCTTTGTAATGTGGCCTGAGTTTTTTGCATGACCATGAGGCCAATCTGCTTGAATTGCTGCGCTTGGTGAGGGGCCTATAGGTTTTCAATGAGGTCTGTATTTCACTCACTTTCAACTGTTATGCTCCCTGCCTATATCTTTGTACTCAGTGTTAGTGTGTGCTGAGAGGAGCTGAAGGTGTGATGTTATTTTATTTGGAGTTAGACTAATTAGACCACATCTCTAAGAGTTTCATCCAGCTAATGATATTACCAGCCAAGACTAATTTAAGTGGGAGCCTTTCCATAAACGGCACTAAAGAACATCCAATCAGAGGGCAGAAAGAGACTGGAAAGCCATTTACTGATGAGAGAGGGTAGCAGAATGAGTGAACTTTTTTATTGCTTTTTCCCTCTAATCCATAAGAATGGGAACAAACAAGACAGCTGCTAATAATAATTACATTTACAGTGTTCTCACAACCGTCACAAACATAGATCCTCTGTGGCCATAACAGAGGGAAGGAGAGTGTATGTTCGGGAAGGCTTTGTCAAAAGCATGTATGATTTCCTTTAATAGTTACAGAGGCCCAGACACAGATTCATTAGTGATTCCTGTAAGGTCCATCATGTGGAGGGTTAACAGGAAGAGCGTCGGCCCTTAGGTACGGCAGTGGCTGCTCAAGGCCACACAGAGAGCTTTACTCACATCTGTCTCGATCTTCTCACTTTGCACCTCTTTCAGTCTGTTTCTCATCTCATATCATTACCAATACCTCCCTGAATGTATATGAGCTTTAATTGTAATTCTTTATAGCACACAATCACAACATGTATATTAGTGTCTGAAACATGCATATACACTGTCAAAAAAAAAGAGTACAAAATTGTACCTTTTAAGGTACAAGTGGCCGTCACTGGGGTGGTACCCTTCAGGGTACATTTTTGTACCTCTAAGTCAGGGGTGGGCAAGTTCAGTCCTTGAGATTTGATATCCTCCAGAGTTTAGCTCCAACCCATCTAAGCCACCATAGAATAAAACGTGTGGCTCCCAGCATGCATTTCAGCATTAAGTATGTCACCATTATTGAGATTCATATGCTGATTCTTGATATCTGTGTGCGTCTAAACTTTTCCCCCTTAGAATGTGTTTAAAAATCAGAATTCAGAACATCTGATCTGTGGCAAGAAAGTATCGTTGGTGAATATTCTTTATTATTATTTTTATTCAGTGATGAGTTTAGTCAAACATTATTCTTCATGATACAGTTTGTTCATGGCTTCTTTTGTTTTGAACAATTGTGTTTTGTTTACACTGTAACAAAAACCACAAACTCAATTAAAAATTCAAGTCAAACTGACTAACTAAAGGAAACACTGATCTCCATAATGGTGACCAAACATTTCCAGATGTTTAAGTGTTATCACTCTTAGAAGTAAAGTTTCTAAAGGGTTGTGCTTCAGAGTCAAACCAAAATGTATTCAGACACCTTCAAACATTTCTCACATTATTATAGTTTATTGGCTATAGTTTAGAAAATGGTAATAAAATGTGACAAGAACTCAGAGTTAAACTGTGTCGGAACAAATTAATTTAGTCTTGCAACTTCTTCAATCTTCAAATCTGGTGCCAGTTGCATAAGCCTAAGCATTAGGCCTATATTAAGACTATGTTTGGAGTGTATGACCAGCTAGTTATGTCCAGCGATTAGACCATGATAGTTATGAACGGTCTTAAAGAAAAAAAACTGATGACTAATTTGTACAACTGGTCTTAGCAGCTTATGCAACCGGCCCCTGGTCGTAACTTTTTAAGGCAGTTAGGCTACATGAAAAGGTTGGTCTAATTTGAACCCGAAAATGTAAGACTGATTAGCCCTAACTATTTGCTAGTTGGTCAGATCTTTATCCCAGGACGTGGGAATTTAAGCGTTCAGAAATTCCCATAATGTAAGAACCATTCAAATAATTGAGTTCAGTACTCACATTCATCTACAGTATGTGCCTCACTCTTCACCCGCAGTGATGTGATTGAGGTCAAATGGACTCTTACTCCATCTTCTGGTGAATTGCAAAACTGCAGACAGACCAGGGAAGTCGAAAATCACAATTTCTGTTCTCTGATTCATCCAGCTATATTTATATTTAAGGTGGCTGGCTAGTTATTAGCTGAAAATTTCGCATACAGGTTTGGGGCATTTTAAAACAACCTTAAATAGGGTGAATGCAGGCAAGTGGGACACTTTTTGTTAAACGTATACCTAGTTGTTTTTTAATTTAATTTTATTCATTACTTTTGTTAACTTTAGGGTTAATGCTATTACCTTTTTATTTATTTATTTATTTATTTATTTATTTATTTATTTATTTATTTATTTATTTATTTAAGTATATTTTGTTGTATGCCATAGCCTACTTACATAACCTTGATGTATTTTTTATGTTACCTTTAATGGCTGAATTTATAAGGGTGATTTCGGTCATTTGTGTATTTAATACTGAGTCTATATACAATTAAAGCACACCGACACACGAAATAGTCCTGAAAAAATATGCTGAAAGACGATTTTTTTTTCTGAATTGTTTGCTTCGAGTTTTGTCCCTACGTGGTACCCGTATCAAGTTAGTTAATCCAAAATGGCGACCACCACAGTTGGAAGCGTGAGTTGTTCTTTAACGAAATATTATTTTCCTTATTTGAGCTTAGACATATATGTGCTGTATTGGTATTGTTATATTATAGTTTTATCGTCATTTTGCCATGGAACTCTCTGTTACTTCGAGGATAAATGACAAGATGTGGTCAAATTCACGTTGGCTAACCTGATAGCCTTTATGATCTCTATTCTCTGTAATATAGTTAAATGATGTAGTTGTCTTTTGCAGGATGTTATTCACAATGACCTTCCTACTGCCGTGTGTCTACTTAACAGTCTCACAGAACAGGTCTGTAATGCCAGAAAACATGAATATTGTGATTTTAGGTGGACAGCGTCACAATTGGATATTATACAGAGATTTGAGAAGAATATGGAGATGAGGAGATGATGATGATGATGAATGGCACTTATATATTTTCAGGTTGTTTCAGTAACAAGTCATGTCCGGGACTTGATAAAGAAAGTCAGAGAGAAAGCTTATCAGACTTCAAAGGTAGGACTATTCCCATGGTATTAAAATACACACACACACACAAACAAACAAACAAAATGTTGTGACATTTCATGTCCTTTTTTGCTCTAGGGTTTGTCTTTTCTGGACTTAAGATATCATCTGTTACTATTTTACTTGCAAGACATCACTCATTTGATCAGTTTAAAGACAGAAGGAGAAAGTCTGAAGGACAACAGCGCCATCCAAAGGCTGGTCACCATAAGGACGGTATTACAGATTAATTTTTCTAATTCTATTAATATTTGCTTGGACATTATTCCCTTATCGTATATAACAAATCAAAGTGTTCTCCTTTTCCAAATTCTGTCTGTTCAAATACGATAATGCAATAAACTACATGTTTAATAAAGAAACCAACTTTATTTTGGTCCCCTCCCTTGATTAATTTCTGAAATTATACTGCATTATACTACAGTATACACATGCAAACTACCTTTAATGCGGTGCCAATGCTAAAAGTGTATTTTCCTCCCTTTCTGTCTGTGTGGTATAGGTTTTGGAGAAGATGCGTCCCCTAGATCAAAAGCTCAAGTATCAGATTGATAAATTAGTGCGGACCGCAGTGACCGGCAGCATTGGTAAGTCTTCTGATGTTTCTGTCATTGATTGGACATAGTAAGAACAATGAACTACTAGTTTACTGACTTGAGTGATGCTGTTTCTTCCAGCTGAAAATGACCCTCTACACTTTCGCCCTAATCCTCAGAACCTGGTCAGCAAGGTAAAGCTCTTGTTATGTAATATAATGTATATTATGTTGTTTTCATGTTATATAATAAATTATTAATATATACAGTACTGGTGAAAAGTTTGGAAACATTAATATTTTTTATGTTTTTGAAAGAAGACTCTTACGCTCACCAAGCTTAAATATATTTGATTAAAAAAAAACTGTAATATTGTCAAATGTCATTACAATTTAAAATAATGGTTTTCTATTTTGATATATTTTAAAATATAATTTATTCCATTGAAGCTGTATTTTCAGCATCATTACTCCAGTCACATGACCCATTTTTCAAGATTCTTTGACTAAAAAGGTAAAAAAGAGCAGCAAGGATGTGTTAAAATTGATGATAAATGAAAGTAAAGATTTATATTGTTAGAAAAGTGTTCTTTCTATTTTGAATAAATGCTGTTCTTTTTAACTTTTTATTCATCAATGAATTAAAAAAGTATCACACGTTCCAAAATATAAACATTGATAATAACTGAGTATAAATCAGAATTATCTGATTTCTGAAGGATCTATTGACTCTGAAGACTGGAGTAATGATGATGAAAATTCAGCTTTGCATCACAGAAATAAATTATATTTTTAAATATATTAAAATAGAAAACCATTATTTTAAATTGTAATAATAGTTCAGAATTTTAATGTTTTTTTCTGTGTTTTTGATCAAATAAATGCAGGTTTAATGTGCATAGTCTTCTTTTGAAAACGCATATATGCTTGGCCAAAATAAAGTCGCTGTTTGGATTTAAATAGGCAAATAGTCTATGATTGGATCATTATTGCAGTGATTATGTTTTTACCATGTTATATGTTTGGCATAACATCACTGCATTTATTTCACAATTTGAGCCTGATGAATTTTGACATTGTCATCCTGAAATATGGCCATGATGTGTTTTCCTACATGGTTGTTTAAGAAATGAAGAGCTACACATCATTTAGCATTAGAAGAACTGTTGCCAAACATATCATATGCAATAATAATCACTGCAATAATGACTCAATCATAGATCATAGGAAATATAAATCCAAACTTTTTTTGGCCAGGTAGTGTATATATAATTTTCTTTAAAATTGCTGAATTTCTTCCACAGCTCAGTGAATCTGAGAATTCAGATGATGATGGTGAAGAAGGAAAAACAAAAGGGGAAAAAGAGCCTTCAGCCGGCAGGAGATACGTACCTCCTCGAATTGCTCCAATGCATTATGGTTAGTACTTTTATTTTGTAGCAGTTCTCTTTATCTTTAGGATTCAGATGTAGAGACACGATTGCAGTTAATACTCATCCCAAACCCTCCGCTGTCCATTCATAGATGGGGACATGACGGAAACAGACCGGCAGAAGGAGCGCATTGATAAACAGAAGAGAGCGGCACTCCGCAGCTCGGTGATCCAGGAGCTCCGGCAGCAATACAGCGACGCTCCGGAGGAGATCAGAGACCGCAGAGACTTCCAGACTGAACGGGAAAGCCGAGAGGAGCAGAACAGGTACGTGATGTGGAGATTCTAGATGATATATGGCATTTTGGTTTTAGATTACTTTAAATACATTAGATTATGTATATTAAGCATATTCCTAATACTTTTGGAAAATGTTTTATAAAAGGAAAAACTATGAGGAGTCCATGATGGTCCGTCTCAGTATGACACGGGAGCAGAGGCTCAGGAAGAGAGGAATGATGGGAATGGCGTCCCAGCTGAGTAACATCACACGATTCGGTGACATCACTGTTCTGACAGGTGGAGAAGGACAGGTGAGCTGGACACTGGCATTATGGCTAGTTTTGCATATCTTTCATAAGTTCCAGTTGTCTTTGTAGTGACAAGTTGCAGTAAGTGTAATTCTGTAACAGCAGAAATCCACTCATTTATATGGAAGCTTGTTTCCGCTTTTTTCTATAAAGTCAGAATTGTGTAATATAAAGTCACAATTGTGAGTTATAAAATGAGCAGACTGGATCTCGCAATTCTGACTTTATATCACAAATTTCTGACTTTATAACTCAAGACTTTATAACTCAGAATATAACTCAGAAGCAATTGCAAGTTTATAACGCAAGTAAAGTAATCATTACCAGAGGTTCTCTGTGATTTTAGTCCCGTCCGAATGTGCCATCTCAGTAATCATTACGGACAATGTCAGTAAATATTACGGAGACTTTTACCTTCTGTAAAAAGGTCCGGAAAAATGACCTTGGGTAAAAAAAAAAAAAAAAAAAAAAAAGTAAAATTCCGTCATTTCCTGTTTAAAAGTATTTTTTGGCGCAATTTGCAAGCATGGAGGTGCTTGAAGAAGCATTTGGTTGCGTTGTTGCTGGTGGGACGACTCCGTGGCAAACCTCCAGTATTTTCCGCTTAACATTTAATACCATTTAAAGCAAAAAGAAGATCGAAAGCACTTATTAGAGGCACAACACTTCTTTTAGCTCTAGTTAAGTGTCTATTACCAACACAATACAATCAGAATCGTTAGACTGGACCTAACTGTTATATATAGTATGTATGTGTATATTTATATATATATATATATATATATATATATATATAATATATAATATGCATATGATAACAGGAAGCAACTTCATACGCACATGACGACAAAGAGGTTACTGTGGTACGTAAAGCGAGTTACCCCTCCCACTTCTGCTAGTTTTAATGAGATGTCTTATCCCGTGCGAATTTGCCATTGATATTAGACGTCCTGAGGTAAAATTACTTTACCCCCACCTCCCCATGTAAAACTAGTCCCATCCGAATAGGGCTTAAGGCAGAGAGGAAGTGATCTATCCGTCAGGATATATCGTATTCTACGCGTGCAACACAGCCTACGACGTAGCTACCGCGTACACTCGACGCAGAAGTAAAAATTGGGCTTTGCTCATCTACTAATCTCAGATCCTTCATTATAGAAAAGGTTTCTGAGTGTTTTTTCTCTTTCCATAGGATATTGGTAATTCAAAACCCAAGAAAAAGAAGAAAACGATTAAGAAAAGTAAAAAGAAAAGTAAGTATTTATTTTTTTATATAAGTGCTTTTAAGAAAATAAGCACTGTTGCATATTAACATATATTTTATCTTTTCAGTTTTCAGGAAGCACAAGTAAAGGGATATTCCTAAGATGAATTTCAACCCAATGAATTTTTTTTCAGGATTCTAAATTAATCTTTGATTGGGACAGTTTATGTTTTCCATCCATGAACAAAATGGTGTATTGAAATGTGTGTAATTTTGGTTCATGCAAAATATTGATCAGATTAGCATAACCAAGTGCATATTTTTTTTCCAAGTGCATTCAGTTGTAAGACATTCTTGTAAAAGTGATGGTTACTAGAATCTTAATGTTTATAGTCATTCATTTCATATTTAATTGAATATAATTTCAATGATTGTGCTGACTGAAAAAAGACCAATTCTAGAGCGTTAATGTTGCAGTAAATGAAGGCATGATCGTGATGCAGTCAACATTTTTTCAACCCATGTAGACTCTGCGTCCATTACAGTGGCCATTACTTTTATCTGCTGTTTTTTATCTCTTCTAAATCGCAGGATTATATTAAATGTGGCTAAATTAAACTGTTTGTGCCATATCACATACATTTGCTTTTTGAAAAGTATATTTCTTTCAGATGAAACATGGATGCCTGTGGAAAGGCTAGAAAAAAAATTATAGTTTAGTTTAAATTTGAAAACTACAGTAGTCACCTTTATTTATATAACGCTTTATACAATACAGAAAGTGTCATTGTTCAGCTGAAGTCTGTTCAGTGTTGATTCAGTTCCATTGTAAAGATCAATTATTAAATTAGTTAATTTCATCTATAAAGCAGCAGAAAAACAGTGATGTCATCATCCAGCTCGGTTCAATTCTAATCCAATAGTGTCAGTGCAGTCCAATCAATAATATTACTGAATGTTAGGTGTCCCTAAGTATAAAGTAAAGCTGAGCGATGGCTTGAAATCGTGACACAGAACTGTTTCTTTGTTCAAATGCATCCTATAGAAAACAACTGTAGAAATAGTTTGAATACTTTACAAGCCAGATGTGTTTTGAAAGCCTCGTGGCCTGCGTGACTGCGAGAAATAATTATTACAAAGGTCAAATGTATCTGAGAAAGTCTTGTGGCACATTGAGCAAGTAAAGTTTGAGGGGTTTTTTTCAGGAAAAAACAGGCTGTGAAAGAACAAGACCATTATTAAGAGGTAAAATATGTCACCTTAAGGCTTCTCTCTCTGGGAAGGAGTTGATTGTCCTTGGAAAATGTTATATTTCGCCCCTGATAAAGGGTTGACCATCAACTGGAAGGATTCCACTATTATAGAGCATGATTGTGGGAAACCGGAGGGGTGAATCTTACAAGATTAAGTGCTTGCTCGTTAAACAACAGATAAGAAAACTGTAAAAACAGCATCTTGGCCAGAGACAAATTCAGATATCCTGCATGCCATCTCAGCTTTGTTCAATAAAGTCTTTTGATTACTGAAACTCTTGAGCTTCATTTGCAAGAATGAGATGACTTTTCTCCACAATGTTTATTGTTGTGGGCAGCAGGTCTCAATATAAGCTTAATACACATACTGTATAACTAAACCAAACAGGTGTGATTTCAGGAGATTTCAAAGACAGGGGAAGACGCCTCCTTTAAAGGGATATTTCATCCAATAATGAAAATTCTATTTGTTCTGAACCTGTATGGGTTTAATACAATAAATTAATACATAATACAATATCAAAGATCACTATTTTCCAGAGACACAAACTTAGATTAACCCCAAAGGTGTTGAGATGAGCTTTCGTTCAGTCTATGGTCAAAACTAAAATTTTGTTAGGTTTGTCATCTTACCCTACAACCTACAATGACTTATTTGTTTTCATGTCAGCATTTCCATTTTATTCATATTTATCTACATTTCTCAGTGCTGTCATGTTCTTACAAAATATATATGCATACTTTTAATACATTAATTTTTTCAACAATACAATAGAAGAAAAACAAGAAAAAGGATAAAGGGTTCAAATGCTGCTGATCACTCAAAGTAATCTAGTTTATACATTCAAAAATAGAGAAATCAATGCCTACAATATAATCATACCTTGAACACATTCTAGTATATAGCAGATATCTACATTTTAAATACATACAATTATTTATAATGTATTTATAATGTAAAAAAAATAAAAGAGCATTACATTTAATGAGACAGTGTCCACAATTTGGGGCCTGTCAGATTCCCATTTCCCAGTGGATAGGGACTAAGCTGTCTGTGCCAAATATTAATCTATACGTCTTAGATTTTTTTTTTTTTTTTCAAATGTAAAATAACTAATCTGGGTAACAAAAGAGCGATGGTTGAAGTGTATTATGATGAATATTTATTGTATTTTTAATTACCTTCTATATATCAATAAATAATGAATTCTCCTTTAGGGATATCAAATTTAGAAATTAAATCTTTGAAGGAAATAGTTATAAAATAAATGATGATGGTGAGTAATACTCTGTTTGACTCCATTCCCAGACATAAGCTTTTATTAAAATCAGGGTTGCGCCAAATTGGCAAATGCATACAGGGATCCATCGCAGAGTTGGTTATTTAATCTCCATTTCTGTCATTAATGGAGTTTGGGTCTTTGCCACTATCATCTTTTGGCTTGCTTAGTTGGGATGCTTAATATTCTTCAATATTGTTGATTTGATTGCACTGATGCTATTGGATGAGATCTGAACAGAGCTGGATGACATCACCTTTATTGATGAATCTAACTTGTTGCATAATGGATAAACCTCAGAGTTATTGAACCAAATCAGCTGAATGACTGTTTACTATTGTCTTTTGTTTTTTAGAGCTAATTGAATTCTGTTTGCATCGTTGGTCATCATTTCTTGTTTTTCACTGTACATATGGCTATAAAAGTGGCTTGACTGAAAGCATATACAAATAAGGGGAATTTGTCTGGACAAACTATTGACAGGTTTACAACACCTTTTGACCAATAAATAATTTTTATTGATGTGTGCTTGCTTGACAATAATTTCTAATAATTTTACATCACCCTCAGAAATTGTGAATTCTAGCCAATATATTTTAGAACCCTGCACAGTATGCAAACTAAACTACATCTCTGATGCACTATGGTGAAAAGTGCACGCGTCTCAACCCCCACCTCAAAGAAAGGCCCAAACACTTCAAGTACTTTTTACACAATGTCTTTTATTTTTTTTCTAATTACAGACTCATGGGTTAAAAATAAAATAAAAAAAGGAAAACATCTCTTTTCGTCCATACCCACTCCCCCATCTGAAAAAGGAAAACGAACAGAAACGAGAAAACCCTCTGCACACAAATCCCCCTCCCTCCCCCCGAAATAAAAGCTCCGAAGCCCTCCTTAAGTAACCGATACCTGTAGCCCACGCGTTAGTGCTCCATCGTGCCCTAACTGCACTGTGCACTGAGAAAGACAAGGCCCTAGAAGAACCCTCCCCTTTCAACCTCTTTCTGGTCCTGCCTCTCTCACTCACTCGCAATTTAAGCAGCCATTGCGCTATCATGGCTCTGCCTTCACGATATATAAATTTGTGTGGTGGATGTGTGCGGTGTATGCTGTGTCTGTCTGTATGTGTTAACATGGGCCTGGTGCAACTCAGTAAATTTATGTTGGTTAAGCTCAGCGCTTGTTATTGTAATAAATGCCTCCCGCAGTGGGCCGATGGTCGCCCTGTCCCCCTCCCCCTCCCCCCCACACGGAGAGGATGGGGTGAGTGTGCATAGCGGGAGCAGAAAGAGACAGAGACGCCGCCGAGACGGTAGGGGGCGCCGCGGCCACGGGAGGAGGGGTAGTCAGTCTCCACTGGTCCTGAAACCTGAAACGACAAGAAGTGGTCTAATATACAAAGAGAGCAAGGGAGAGGGGGAGGGGAGGGGGGAGCACAGGAACAGAGGAAGGAGAAACTGATGGTCGGGAATGGCATATGGCAGCATGAGACAAAAAAAAGAACTCTTAAAACACAAAAGAAAAGATCTCAGAGCTCAGGCCATGCCATCTTACAATAGTCGTATGATGTGGAAGATGGTTCAAGAACAGTAAAACTTAAAAACAACGCCGAACTCTAAACCATTGTCGGAATAACACAGGTGGAGGAGGTAATCCGAGTGAGGGATGAACAGGAAAGAAAACAGCGCTGGGGGGAAAAGGGATTCCAGAGAGCACAGACAAATAATAGAGAATATGATCTCAAATAGCACAACTTTGTGAAAACAACAACATTCTTGCTATTAAATTGTTCACATATTCACGGTACAATAATTAAAAAAAAAAAAAAAAGTTAACATTTTTTTTTCTCGGTTTGCCTTTGCAAACATAAGAGGGGCTGTTTGGTGAGAGAAAAATCACAGCCAGACATAAGGACACATCTGCAGCCTGAGATTACATCATCATCTTCTCAAATTTAAACAAATGCCACCAAATCTCCCCGACGGCCATATTGTACCTTACCAGGGCGATCGCAACACCTCCTCACACCCACGCGCACACACAATCGCACACTGCGGCCAGTCAGTCTGTCTTTCCAGGAGATGCTCTTTTTTCTTTTTTTTTTCCTTTTTTGTCTTTTTTTTTTCTTCTTTTTTTCTTCCTTTATTGAGAGGGGTCTTTTTTCTTTTCTATAGGGGTATGGGGGTGATAGTAAGGGGGATTTCATAGGGGGGTAGGGAGGTATTAGTAAGGGGAGTACCACGATGTTGTTCGCCCTCGGCCCCTGGAAAAGAGAGAGAAAAAGAGGGTGAGTTCTTTTTTGTGATTGGTTTAAGAAGACGGACACCAATTCAGTTTTTTTGGGGTATGAGTGTATATCAGTAATATGCATTATAAAGGGCCGTTTGAGGACAAGCTGAACGTTTATGCACTCACGTTACAGGTATACACAATTCAAAATATGAAATGCAATGTATACCCCTCTTCTACGGATAACAAGATTTAAATAGTGATCAATGCAACCATGTGTAAAGAATCCAGTAATGTGGTTTACTATAAAGGGAAGCTGAGGAAGATTATCCAACAGCAGAATGTGTGTGCATTATATATTCAAGCTTTATAAATGGTGTAGTGTCCAGTGTTGGGGACAGTGAAAGCACGCTCTCCCTCTTTCTCTCTCTCTGAACGGGGCGGCTCCTGTGGTCTCTGTAACGGAGAGATCCTGGGGACATGAACCCTCCAACACATGCACACAGTTACAGTCAACGACACACAGCTTTCCACAAATGGACTGGGCCACAGAGCATGCACACACACACACACACACACACACACACACACACACCCCACACACACACCACACACACACACACACACACACACACACACACCACACACACACACACACACACACACACACACACACACACACACACACACACACACACACACACACACACACACACACACACACACACACACACACACACACACACACACACACACACACACCACACACACACCACACACACACCACACACACACCACACACATAACCCCCTCCAGGAACAGCCTGTGCTCTTTGTGGCACAGAAACCTGTTATCGGTTGGATTCTAAAATGGTCAATATCAGGCTGCAGGAATGAACCCTCCATTCTGGAAGTGAACACATTGTTATTCATGCGAGGGGGTGAAAATGTTCCAAAATGGGCTTTTCTGAACCAAACTTGCCTGAGGTCAAACACACACTTGCTTTTAAGTTAGTCAGAGCTGAGCTTGACATTAGCTACATACTCAAACTTGAAGGATCACATTGGCTAAATATAAAGATATAAGAACATACAATACAAAAAATATTTAGTTTTGGGATAAAACTAATTCACCACAAGCACAAGCTCTACTCCAACAAAAAAGTCAAAGTGTGGCAGTGCATATACAAGAGTTTCCCAACAAACTGATGTACAAGATTCTGATTCATAAAATACTTTCACTCTACCAGACCCTAAAAGACAGGAAATATTCAAATGCTCCTAAAAATCTTCAGTTTAAAGTCCTTCATCACACTTGGTTATTAAAACAATTAAAGCCAACAATAATGATGAAGATATAGGAATGGTTTCACAGACAGGGCTTAGATTAAGCCAGGATTTTGCCCTATTTAAATTAGGACATTTAAAAAGGATAGTTTACACATAAAATAAAGTTAGTCCATGCTTTACTTAAGTCATCCTAGGTGTATATGACACTTTCAGATGAATACAATCAAGGGTTATATAAAAAATATAATTTATTTTTATTTTTTAAAAATATAATATGCTTCCAAGCTTTATAATGGCAGTGAATGGGTATTTCTGTTTTCAAGTCCATAAAAGTGCATCTATCCATTATAAAAGTAACCCACACAGCTCCGGGGAGTATATAAAAGCCTTGAATATGACTCTGGGAACAAAGAGTCGTCTCAGAGAGCAATTCGTTCATTTTGTGTTGACTGTGCATGCGCAACATGCCATCGGTTCTGTACAGGATATTTTCTGTTTCTGTGAGCTGGTGAACAAATGACTCGAACCCGAAGACTCAAGAGGTGAACTAATCAATTCTGTTTCCGGACTCCATGCATTGCATATAGGGCTGTCACGGCCCAGATCAGACACTGATGACGGAACTAACGACTCAAACCCAAAGATACGAGAGGTGTACTAATCTTTCCAGGGAACAGACGTGATTAAATGTGTGACAAAAGAATGACTCGGAGGTGAGGTGAACTTTTAGACTGCATAGCCTGAAGACCCAGCTAAGCAATTAATTAATTAATCAATCAATTAATCAGTCATTAATCAATCATCTCTCTCAAAGTTTGGCCCTGGCTGCATTAGCTTATCATTAATTTTTTCATTCCAAATGTGATCAACGTTTGCATAAGTACTAGATGTATTTGGGAATTTATCATGTGACATTTTAATTATATTCTGCTGAAATGAATGAATTTTGACTTGCAAAAAAAAGGTGTTCATTTTGCTGAACGAGATTCAAAGAGCCGAGTCCGTATATGAACCGAACTTTCCACAACTACAAAAGAGTAAACCCTGACGTATAGGAGTATTGCAAATTGGCGCCTCTCACGGTTCAAACAAATAGGCCTGGGCAACAAAGTCAAGCCCAGCTTGTCTTATATGGAAATCCTCTGGCATTTCTCTTTACAAAGTCTCGTTTTAGACTAAGTCATGAGCAGTGTTTTGTTTTGCTTTATCCTCTGCTCCTATACGTCATGTCAGGGGTTACTCTTTCGCTGTAAATCGATAAGTACAGCCATCTGTCAAAAGCCAGATATTTTTCCTCACACAAACGCATGGCTTCACTTCAGAAGGCCTTTATTAACCCCCTGGATTACTTTTATAATGGATAGATGCACTTTTCTGGACTTCAAAACCCATTCACTGCGCTTATAACGCTTGGAAGAGTCAGGACATTTTTTTATGTAACACTGATTGTATTTATCTGATAGTCAAATGTCATACACACCTATGATGACTTGAGAGAGAGTAAATCATGAGCTCACTTTCATTTTTGGGTGAACTAACCCTTTAAGTATCTTTTTAAAAAGTGCCTGGTGTGAACTCTTGAGAAAAAACAATGGCACTGACATATTTTAAGACATTTCCTTTTTAGTTATGACTAGGGTTGAGTACCAAAGTCAGTATTTTTAAGGGCACCGACGTAATTACATCGGTACTACTGTGTACCGATTCACATTAGTTCAATCGGTACCAAACGTAGGTACCTGAGAACACATTAGGTGATATAGACTGTAGGGCTGTAATTTCCCAGTCGATTATTAGTTGATATGTTCTGGCACGACCAAAATTCTGACTGGTCGATTTTTTGCTGCGTTCATTTCATCAGGTGGAAAGCACTAATTGCTAATGGGGATGTTTTCAGAGCACCTGTTCCACAGTTAACAGTCTGTCTTCAGAACACCCCCCTTGTTTACACTTCTTTTGGATTAGGCCAACCCACTGAGAAGAGAGACAGACTGAAGTAGGTTACTTTGCTTATTTATGCTTAATATCTATGCTTTATTTTTCAGTTACACACTTTATTTGGTTTCTGCTCTTGATCTGGCTTGTTTAATAAATATTTTCTTTTTTATTAAAGTGGACGTGCCTTTTGTGTTTAAGAGTAAAAGCTTTAAGTTAATAGTCTATTCGTGTCTCGGCTGAGCTGAGCTCCTATGTTCGAGTTGCACAGAGCGGCTGAAATGATAGTGTCTGTCAGTTATTATAATACATACGACAAAAAAAGGTCTAAATTATGTTGCATATTCCTCAAAAGTTCTTTTGATGATATCACTAGTTGACAACTAGGCTTGCTACGATAGTCAGTGTTGCTGGTGTTAAGACTCATTCATGGTGTGTGTGCAATGGTGCATTTTCACTTCGTGCATATGGATGCTTAACTTTCATATGAATTCATTGAAACCACTCGCTTTGCTCCGCTCCGTTTTTAATGCCTGAGTGGCCGTGTACATTAATTCTGGTTATATAGAATCAGTCGGTGATACCGGTGTTGTCACACGTCAATTAACTGGTGGTTAAATTTCCTCACGTTAAATCCCTATTGACAACATAGTACTATATTTTCGGAGATCTTAGGCTATGATATTGCGCAGGTGCACGGGATTCAACACTGTCAGAGACGACAGACTCGTGTGTCAGACTTCAGAGCAAAATAATCAGGTCAAAAACGACAGAATATACTGCAAATAGCCTACTAGTTTATGTTTGTTTATAAATCATTTAGGCAGACAACAAGGCTACCAAGTACTGTGCAGTGCGCAGCTAATTAATGTAATTAATTAAGGGGTCCTTGAATTGCCCATCACGAGCCTTACTGAAGAGTTCAAGTGCGCTAAAGTAAGACTTCAGATGACTTTGAAGGACTCCAAAGACCAGACCATCAGTAATGCCGTTCCATCCCTGTTAACTGGGCAGAAATGGACACCATCCAACGCGGTGCAGCAAGCTACATCAGCCCTGAGGCACAGTGACATTGTAGGGCACGTCCAGTTGGGAAGAGGAGGCTTTGGCCTTACAGCAAGTAAGCCAACTTGGCATAAGGCCTCAACATCAGAGAGGACGAAAATGGTGGTCGAGGAGGTGCGCCGTCAAGAGGAGGTGCAAAGAACCGCAAAGGTAGTCTCTCTTGCTAAGCAGGGACAATGTACAAGGTGGGAAGGCCTGGAGAGGAGAAAGCTCAGCTGGAGGGAGCTCTGGGAGATGGAGGCAAGAAACATCAGCTTCATCAGAGCTACCTATGATGTACTCCCATCACCAAAAAACCTCTGCCAATGGTATGGCGAGGACCCAACCTGTCCCCTTTGCTCAACTCCAGCGACTCTCAAACCCATCCTGAGCAGTTGTAAGACCACCCTTACACAAGGTCGTTACACCTGGAGACATAACCAGGTCCTGAAAAGTCTGGCAGCAGCTCTTGAGAGCAAGAGAATTACCACCAACTCCTTGCCCCTGAGAGCAGCCAATTCTATCAGAGCCCCAACCTTCATCCGAAAGGGACAAAAAAAGCCCAACCATCCCCCTACTAAACCAGAAGCTGGAGAGCTAGCAATGGCCCGGGACTGGAAGATGCTAGTTGATATTGGCCAGCAATTAATCTTCCCACCTGCAGTCACCACCCTTAGGCCAGACTTGGTACTCTGGTCCCCTTCATTGAAGTCTGTATACATCATTGAGCTCACAGTCCCATGGGAGAATTTAGTTGAAGAGGCCTATGAGCGCAAGAAACTGCGATATATAGAACTGGCAACAGACGTCAACAACGAGGATGGAAAGCAAAAGTCTATCCGGTTGAAGTGGGATGCAGAGGTTTTATGTCTTCTTCCACCATCAGACTGCTGAAAGACCTTGGCATCCATGGACAGACTCTGCGGCAGACAATTAGATCAGTCTCTGAAGTGGCCGAAAGAAGCAGCCAGTGGATCTGGACTAAGCGGAAGGACCCTTGCTGGGTTCAAAGAGCAACAACATGACCCACTCACTAATCCCCCCACCCTACACCCCACTCGAGAACCCAGGTCACAACCCCAGGTCAGCTATAGGCTTGAGTCCCGTGGGCTTTTTGGGTAAGGGACACAAGCTCAGGTTTGATCACCCTGTAGCTGGCCACCTTTGATGAGGGTGTATAGTGTTGAATGGCCGAAACACCCCCTGATTCAAAGGTACACTACTGATGTGTGTCCCCAGAAGAAGAAGGGAAGGGAGAAAGAAAGGGAAGGGAAAGGAAAAGAGGAGGAAGGAAGAAAAAAAACTCTTTCCCACTCACTCACGCCACTCATGTGCATACTATCCATTGGCACAATGGACAGTTAAACATCACGTCCCGTGTTTTATGATTCAGTTTCTGCTCAGTTATTGATGAATCCCTAAAATACAGAAAAAAGGAACCGGTATTGGTACCGATTAAAATGTGAATGGTACCCAACCCTAGTAATGACAGCTCCAACTTGCATATTAGTATGGAACTAGTCTTAAGGCTTGTCTGTGAAACCAGGCAATAGAGTGCTAAATCTGTCCAGAGGGCCTAATATGATTTGAGTTGAGACTCAAAACCTAGTGAGATGCCTACAGAGACAGGACTGCAGGCCTGTTTGAAAATTCACTATGCAGGCAACTAACTGTTTTGAGGCAACGCATAAATTATCTTCACATTGAGAAGTAGGTTTATTGACATCTAAACTTCTGGCGAGTGTGAAGGATCATTCCATGCTCAGAATCTTAACACTGCAGGAGGGAAATGGACAGATGATAACGATATGAGTTTTTAATGGTTTCTGTCATTCTTCCTCAGTTTGCCTTTAAACATGACGACACACAGGGGTTTGTACAGAGAGTGCACACTACCAAAGAGAGTGGTGCAGTTCCTTCACTCCACACACCCAGAGGCATTTAACAGGAGCATGCATACATACAGGAGAAAGACTGAGATTACACTTTATTTTAAGGTTATATAGTTACATTGTACTTACTCAAATAAGTACTGAGTAATACTAATAAATTACATATATTTACTTAAGGGTTACGGTTAGGTTTAGTTATTTGTAATTGTGCATAATTTACTGTTATGACTATAGTAAGTACACGTAGTAATGTATAACTGTCACCTTAAATAAAGTGTTACCCAGATTGCTATACAATCACAAACTAGCACAGAATGCTTTAAAGGTAACAAGAAAAAAAAAGAATTAAAAAAAAAGCATAAGAGTTGATGGATTTAAAAAAAATAAACAATATTGATACATTTTATTCTTTTGGTAATTGTTCCTGAAAAGTTTATATTAAAAGATGGAATAAATAAATACAAATCAAGCATGAACATTTAGAAGCAGGTGTTTTAGATCGTCCCCCACCCGATGCGCACACTTTCACAGCAGCACTCTCTGTCAGGATGGAGCCTGTGTGTCAGTCACTGTCAAACGTGCAGATTGGCATGGAGCTCACCTGAAGGCCCGTCCTCTGCCTCTGGGGGGTGTGTAGCCACTGTAGTAGCGTGCCCGAGACGAGAAGTTTCCTCCCCGTGAGCGGAAGCGGGCCCGAGGGAAACCGCGGTCTGTGGTGCTGATGCCAGGACGATTTGTTCTCTTTGCCCCAACCTAGAAGAACATGTGAGAAATTTTAGACACTCCTAAAATATATATAAAATAAAAATATTCCTCCCAGCATATCTGCTGCCTTTCTAGATACCTAATATTTGTATTTTATTATCAAATCTTCTAAATTTGTCAAGACGATTTACATTACGCCCCATCTCACCTTAATCTGCCTTCCTCTGAATAAGGATTCATCCAGTGCCATGGCCGTCCTAACGGACTCCTTGTCTGCAAACTCTATATATGCAAACCTGAAAAGCAAGAGCAAATGATCATGAGAGCATTCAAGGTCAATTAAAAAGAACAAAAAATACTATTCATTTATATACTAAAACCATTAAAAATTATTTATTGTTCTTCGCACATATATGCATAACCATGTAGGCATATTGTTAAAAATGTTTTAAGATGACATAAAACTGTTCAAAGTAGCTGTGATTAAAGCATTGTATCAAATGTTACCCAATGCAATGGGCTGGCAAATTATTAATTGGGAACAGCTTGAAAATACTATGCTCCAGAATAGCTAAAGAACAATCTCACAACTCCCAGGCTCAAGTCCACATTAGTGTTGTCACAATACCAAAATTATGACTTAGTATCGGTATCAAGGTATTTTAGTCTGGTATCGTATCAAAATCGATACCACGGTCAAAATACCACCCAGTAAAAGTAATTGAATAATATGACAACAGAACTTATTTAATTTTTTAACTATAAAAACTCACTTGGCCAGCATGTTCATGCTCTGGTTTTTGACCATTTCTTCTAATTGCAATTTTTTTATTTTATTTATGTTTTTATAAAAAAGCTAAAAATGCAAATTACAAACAATATGACAAAAACAGTGCTTTATTTTTCAGCTATTGGTCTATTTAACAGTATATCAAGTCAAGAAAGAAAGACAAAAAACTGCTTAGTCTTCACTCAATAAATTAACTATACACTGATTCTCAATTAATATATTAAAATTATTTAGCCAGTCATGGGGTGGTTCTCTTTTTTTCATTGTTGTTTGATTAACATTAATCACACAGAATATTAGATCCGGCTTAACATGGATCCAATTACCTCAACTGTACACATTCACTAAAGACACCCCCGACTGTGTTTACCTGAATACTCACAGGATGTGCATTTCACATATTTTTGACCATTGAAATCCATAATCCGAAAGAACTGAATCGCGATCGCATGTCTGAAAGGCGTGTGCTCGCGCTTCAGATCAAAGTCCGGCAGCGCAAGCACATCCCGTGCCGCGCTATATTTTCTCATGCGCGCATGTTTCTGTTGCTTTCTTTGTCATGCGCTGTGCGTATATATTTAACTCTTCTGCTTCCAATGTTTAGTGAACGTCCTGACTCCTGCGGTCACACATCGACACAAATAAATACAGCTCTTATTAACGCGCTGTCCTTCTTAAAGTACCGGTACTAATAAAATTCCATATCGTACCGTTTGTAATAGCAGTGTATCGCAATACTTTTCTAGTACCGGTATATCGTGCAACACTAGTCCACATATACATAGTATAAAATCACACCACATAAACATAAGGCCATAATAATTACTGCTATGTTCCTAAAGATACTGAGTGGCCATGTATGAAGATAAACAGTCATTTATATAATAATAAATATTTTATATATACACGTTTTAAATTATGAAGACAAAAATGCTTTGAGTTTAGTTTGCAATAAACAATGTGTTGAATTAAACACTCATTTTTATGAAACAATTGTTCTTTACTAGTATCACTTCCAATGTGCCTCAAATTCTAGATCTGTTCATTATGTTCAGTGGCTACTGTTCAGTATTTGGGTTAAGGTGATGCATCAGTGCCTTCTCTAAACCTACAGCACATATCTAGAGCAGACCCTGCACAACAGAACAAGAAAATCAGGGACCCCAAAGAAAAGCCATAGACAGGAAAGTCAAAAAAGAAACGAGTTACCCTTTAGGGTGTCCTGTAAACTTGTCACACAAGATGGTCACTCTGTTTACAGAACCACATCCGTGGAAGTGCGCCTCCAACTCCTCTGCCGTCGCACCATAATCCACCTGCAAGAGACAAAATCTAAAATCACCACCACTTCTAATGTCAAGCATGGCTCAGAAAACATTACAAAATGCAACGGAATATATGAATACAACTAATAACCATGTAGGTGCGAGAAGAATTGCCCATACATTTCCAACGTAAATAGATCTCCCATCAGCTTCCATCTTCTCTTCAATGGACATAATGACAGGGCCAGCTGCAAAGAGAGAAACAGCATTTCCACACAACTCAAACTCATTCATCAACATATGCAACTCCATGATTTATTCGAGAAACCACATTGTCTGCAAGGTTAGTGCATAGCTTCATCTCTGAAGTTTCTTTCTGTTTCTAGTTATATCTCTATTGACCTCAAATGGTCCAGTATTAGTTATTCTTCTACTAATGCAGTCCTATTCATCAGAACTGTCTGTTCTGCAGTGCTCTACTTTAACTCAATCTTCATCCACAAGACTTGCCCGTTCACCCTCCCTCATTCATCCAGTCTCACTTACCAGGTGGAGGACTGAGATTCATCTGTTTCTCCACCTCGTTCTGTAGCTCCTTCAGTTTCTCTGCCTCCTCCTCCATCTCTCTCACCCGGGCTTTAATTGCCTCCAGCTCCTGAGAAACCAAATTAACATCATTGACCTTAAACAGAACATTAGACATAAAAAACCCAAAATATTTCATATCAATTTTGTCACAATCATTCATTATTCTCACCGGTTATCATGGAGACAGCATGCACATGCACTTTCACACACCTGATTATGCATTGAGCTTGTTCAAACCATTTATTGTCCAGTCAGCAAGGACGCCCTAAGCATGATGCCATCCATGCACGCATTGTTGTGCGCGAGCTAACACACTTTTGGTGTGTATTCACACGCACGCACGCACACAAGTTTCAGCAGTGCTGCATTGCAGGGCAGTGGGAGTCGCTTTGGATCTCTCCTAAAGTAACAGCATGCATGTGATGGCCCCTTTTACGCAGTTAAAACAAGATTTAGCATAACTTAAAAAACCGACTAGAATACTCATCCAGCATATTATAATGCAACTAATGATTAAATAAAGAGCACAATTGCATGATGAAATAAAGCAGACAATTCAGCATGCAAATGCATGACCTACTCTAGCTCCAATAACGCATGGAGAGAAATGCACCAGCCCAGCCCTAATGCCCAATCTCCATCACACACACACACAAAACCCCCAAAAAATTATGCAATACATCACGAGCGGCATTTAATCTCTAAAGTACATCGAATAAAATTATCGCGGCGATGCAGATGTGGATGACATACAGCGTTTTGCCCAACGACAACTCTGCAGTTTTCCTTAACGTTACCGATTCGATGCAAAATCTGAAAATAAAAGCCTCTCACGCCTTGTTAACATGCCACACGCGTCGCATAAATATGTATCCCATTGCAGAGGCCAAAAACAATCACACGCGACTACCAACGCGACTTACTTTTTCACGCCACAAATATTACTGATCAGAAAAGAGGCGTGTTTACCGTGAGCCGTCTGCTTCTTTGCGGATGGACCACACTGTTGCGGCTAATGGCGGCCTGTCCTACCCTCGCCCCTGTCTCTTACATCTCCCGTCGCGCATTTTTGCGATGAAGATTTTTTTCCCCCGCTAGGTCTACCGATCTGGCGCAGAGGAACCCAGACCAATGTTGCGCCAACATGGCGGCCAGCAGCACGCATGTCACTCACTAATTCTACTGCACTGCGTGAGCCACAATGGCGGACAAACCGACCTGGCAAAACCGGTTTCGCGTTCACGTTATTATTTAGTTCGCAATTCCGATTTTTTATTAAATGTGGGGTAAGAGAGTAAATTGGGATTAAACCCTATACAAAAAACAAACAAACGAAACTAACGTTAATTGATAAAACGGGTAATAATAAGACCATCACTCACCGGGTCTTCAATAGCGGCCTCTCCCTCGTCTAATCCAGGTTCTTCATCGCCGGCGCCTGGGTCTTCAAGTTCTGAGTGACCCGGGTCTGAGTCCAGCAGAGACTCATCTGCCAGTCCGTTACCAAACTCCGCCATCGCCTGATTCCCGGTGGTCCGACGCGCCTCGTGGCTGAACTACAGGCCGCGACTCTCGCAGGGGGGAGCAAGAGAGAGGGGCAGGGGAGGGAATAAAAAAAACGGCGGAAAACGCCGCTCACCAAAGTTAAAATGGGGAATAAAAAGCCCGCCTCGCTTCTTCTGGAGCTCAAACGTGTCCTTCAGCGAATAAAACAACGACACTATTTATCCAGATATAAATAGGTTTCACTTGGTCAATATGTCGCACTTACTACTATATTTACATTAGAAGACAAATTCAGTTACGCAAATGTGTATTCTTCGCGAGGGCTCGTGTGTTCCAGAACAGAAATGGAAGCCGTGGGCGGGGATTCTGAGCACTGCAGGCGCACTATCGAGCGGTGATTGGACGATTCTGCACTTTAGACACGCCCTCTGAACGTATGGAGAACGGGTATTGGTGTTCTCTTGGGATATTTCAATGCGCTCGCCGCTTAGACTTTACAACAGCGACTGTGATTGGATGAAAGCAGCGCCATTCAATGCTCACAGACCACGTTTAGATTGCAGCGCTATTTGTATCGGATTGAGCTACTATGCAATGTTGCCATATCCGCACACTATAATCCACTTTTACTTGTATTTTACGCCAAGTTTTATATTTAGGTAACACTTTCCAATAAGTTTTCATTTGTTAGCATTGATTAATGTATTAAGTAACATGAACTAACCATGAGAAATATGTGTGGCTGTATTTGTTAACCTTTGTTAACGTTAGTTAATAAAAATACAACTGTTCAATGTTTGTTCATGTTAAGTCACAGTGCATTAACTATCGTTAACAGTAAATGTTGAATTTAACATTAACAAAGATTATAAATGCTGTAGAAGTGGTTAATTATTAGTTCATGTTAACTAATGTAGTAAACTAATGAAACCTTATTATAAAGTTTTACCAAATAAAGTATGACCAAGCAGTTGTTAAATCAGGAATTAGAATTATAAATAAATAAAAAACATTATGACCACTAATGGTTGTCAAATATCCCCACCTACTGTCCAAGTTGTACTCTACATAATGTAGAATTTCTGCCTTTTTCCTTTTTTTTCATTGGGTGTGCACAAAAGAGAAATGTATTCATACCTTTCGATGGCCAGTAGAAGTAGAATATATATATGATATTTTAATCATTTATATATATATATATATATATATATATATATATATATATATATATATATATATATATATATATATATATATATATATATATATATATATATATATATAGTATTGTTCAAAATAATAGCAGTACAATGTGACTAACCAGAATAATCAAGGTTTTTAGTATATTTTTATTGCTATGTGCCAAACAAGTTACCAGTAGGTTCAGTAGATTCTCAGAAAACAAACAAGACCCAGCATTCATGATATGCACGCTCTTAAGGCTGTGCAATTGGGGTATTAGTTGAAAGGGTGTGTTAAAAAAATAGCAGTGTCTACCTTTGACTGTACAAACTCAAAACTATTTTGTACAAAAAAAATTTTTTTCTGGGATTTAGCAATCCTGTGAATCACTAAACTAATATTTAGTTGTATGACCACAGTTTTTTTAAACTGCTTGACATCTGTGTGGCATGGAGTCAACCAACTTGTGGCACCTCTCAGCTGTTATTCCACTCCATGATTCTTTAACAACATTCCACAATTCATTCACATTTCTTGGTTTTGCTTCAGAAACAGCATTTTTGATATCACCCCACAAGTTCTCAATTGGATTAAGGTCTGGAGATTGGGCTGGCCACTCCATAACATTAATTTTGTTGGTTTGGAACCAAGACTTTGCCCGTTTACTAGTGTGTTTTGGGTCATTGTCTTGTTGAAACAACCATTTCAAGGGCATGTCCTCTTCAGCATAGGGCAACATGACCTCTTCAAGTATTTTAACATATGCAAACTGATCCATGATCCCTGGTATGCGATAAATAGGCCCAACACCATAGTAGGAGAAACATGCCCAGATCATGATGCTTGCACCTCCATGCTTCACTGTCTTCACTGTGTACTGTGGCTTGAATTCAGAGTTTGGGGTCGTCACAAACTGCCTGTGGCCCTTGGACCCAAAAAGAACAATTTACTCTCATCAGTCCACAAAATGTTCCTCCATTTCTCTTTAGGCCAGTTGATGTGTTCTTTGGCAAATTGTAACCTCTTCTGCACATGCCTTTTTTTAACAGAGGGACTTTGGGGATTCTTGAAAATAGATTAGCTTCACACAGACGTCTTCTAACTGTCACAGTACTTAGAGGTAACTCCAGACTGTCTTTGATCATCCTGGAGGTGATCATTGGCTGAGCCTTTGCCATTCTGGTTATTCTTCTATCCATTTTGATGGTTGTCTTACGTTTTCTTCCACATCTCTCTGGTCTTGCTCTCCATTTTAAGGCATTGGAGATCATTTTAGCTGAACAGCCTATCATTTTTTGCACCTCTTTATAGGTTTTCCCCTCTCCAATCAACTTTTTAATCAAAGTACGCTGTTCTTCTGAACAATGTCTTGAACGACCTATTTTCCTCAGCTTTCAAATGCATGTTCAACAAGTGTTGGCTTCATCCTTAAATAGGGGCCACCTGATTCACACCTGTTTCTTTACAAAATTGATGACCTCAGTGATTGAATGCCACACTGCTATTTTTTTAACACACCCCTTTCAACTAATTCAACTAATTGCCCAATTGCACAGCCTTAAGAGCGTGCATATCATGAATGCTGGGTCTCATTTGTTTTCTGAGAATCTACTGAACCTACTGGTAACTTGTTTGCCACGTAGCAATAAAAAATATACTAAAAACCTTGATTATTCTGGTTTAGTCACATTGTACTGCTATTATTTTGAACAATACTGTATATACATAACATACATTTGGGCTTGATTTTTAAGTGACTACAACGCTACTATGCATACACTGGAATAACAAGCTCTTCAAACAAATTTTCAGAGGCCACTGAAATTGTGCACATTTGTTTTACCCATTGATAGTCTTTTCAGCATTTTCATTTGCCTTCCACATTAACCAATATATCGATGTAGCTGAACCCCTGACAAGATGGTCTATAACAGTTACATTAAATAGTGTTGCTAATACAAACCACAAGTAAACATAAAAATCTACATATAGAAATTATAAGGGTTTTTACATAATGAAGAGAAACATCAATACAATTAACTTCAGTTTATTTGTTTTCTGCATAAGAAAAAAGGAGAACCAACACAAAATGAAGGTACATTTGAGGGTAAAACAAGCTTAATCAATATTCTAATTTTTTATAACAAGACTGCCACCATTATCGTTCAATATTCATATCAATGACATCTTGAGATACCATTAAAACCGTTATGAATCAATAATATTCAAAAGTGATGAAAGTACTGAAAAATAGTAAGTAGTACAGTTATAACAAGTGATAATCAAGTGTCAATGAAAAAGTGAAAAGATAATATAAAAGCATTTCTCCATATTCTACCTATATACTCTGAACAGTGCAACACCATGTGATCCCACGTCCTGTAGCACTGCACTACAACCCAGTCCATGTTCATCTCATATGAACTACTTGACACTATTTTGAACAAAAACAACTTGTATTTGCTGGGATATACTGAAAACAAAACCGTTCAATGAACTTCAAGTGTTCCAAGTTTTGTCAGAAATGCATTTATCTGTAGCTCGTGCTTAAACCCTGGACTAGTACAAAGTGTCAAGGCATGGGAGCTCCTGTGTGGTTTGCATTACGAACACTTCCAATCAAGATTGCTTTTTGGTTTCTTTAATGAGACAAAGCAAGAGAAAGAATAACTTTGGAATATCATTTTCTTAATATAGTTCATTAAAAAATCTTTTTTAGTTTTGCATTTTGTTAAAGTATTAATAGTATCAATAATAATATACAAAATAAACCAAAAAGGAAAATCGTCTTTAGTATTTCATGTCCTTTACATCGCACCTCCTGTTGCCCTGATGAATAGTTTCAAGGTCCACTAAAGCACCCTGTCTTCTCTCCTGGTGGGTTTAAAAAGAAAATTCTTGAATCTACTCAGTATGTTTGCAGAAACACAAAATGCTTAATGAAAGAACAAGAAAAAAAGATGACAACTCTCTCCCATAATTCTAAAATGCTTTTGCTTTTACCATAAATAAATGACTTTTGTGTTAAATTCATATCGACAAGCTGGGGTTACTCCCTTAACTCAAACCAAACTAAATGTTTTTATCAGAGGGTGTAAGGTACATAATTTCGATGTTCCACAAATCCATATAAAATTGTGTAAGTACAGACTTGACTTTGGCTTCGTGCACAGCAGCTAGGTCTGATCCATTTTTTTTGTCTGTTTTAACTATGTGCAATGCAAACTCTTTAAAAATAACATTAAAAGCTGATTAATACTTCATAATAGTTTGACATACAGTAAGATCTTACCATACAACAAAACTGTTTATTTGCGGAACACGAAAACCTTAAAATAAAATAAAAAAAACATGTTTGAGACTTTAAAAGAGTCAAAGTGCTGTATGAGGACCATCTGACATCTTTAACGTTCAACGGGAGTTCTGCTGATGACTATAGGATTGTCATGATGGTTGTTCAAAAATAGCTATCATGTTTAACCTCCTCGTTTAAACGGGTCTGGATTCAGAACATTCTCCCAAATTCTCCATATTCCAGACTACTCTCTGCTTTATTTGTCATTTCTACCATTTCATCACTATCCACTGTTAGCATAGTCTAGTCTTCTTTCAACTGAGCCAGAAGAAAAACTTCTGTTTACAGAATAAATTTCTTTGAATTAACAAGACTATCGGAGATAAATCAGCTTAGAAACGACTCTTCTATATAGGCTTTAAAACAGGCTAAAGACCACCCTGGCTCAAGCAAAAGCAGTACCACAAACATAATCGACAACCCAGAGCACTTTGGTTGAGTTTTTGGGTGCTTCATTACCATAGATTCTCCCAATCAAACAAAGTGTTATACGTAAATGTGAGTAGAATATTACCCAACATAATAGGAGTTTAAACCGAGATGAAGTTGTGAAAAACGGACCATAATCACATAAGCATTAGCATGTCCATGATTACCATTTCAGTAGATTATTTATAGTAAAATGATGCTGTGGCAATAGGTCATTAAAAGGAGCCCTGTAAGTAAAGACTCTGTATAATAACAATGTCTTGCTGATATCCAAGGAGAGAGAGAGTGAAGATGGCCAGAGTCATCTGGGCCCACTCCAATTTTAGAGCCTCAAAAGAACAATAGCTTAAAAGACCAGCACCCTTTATCTGTCTATTGTAAGCCAACAAGTCTAGTGGGTCCACAGAATACACCAGCTTCAATTCATTGTTTAGCTGGAGCTGCTAGCTGGTGATGGGGTAGAAGACTGGCTGGCAAAACCAGTAGACCCCGTACCAGATCCATTGCTGACCAACGCTGCTTGCTGACCAAAGTTAGTGGTTCTCAGAGTGGCAAGATGTCGAGCAGAGAAGACATGGTCACGTGCTGCAGCCCTGGATTCGAATTCAACCCCACAGGCGTCACACTTGCCTCTCAGAGTCTCACGGCCTGTTGTCTGGCCGATGGTATATGATGGAGTTGGGTCCACGACTGTCAGTTGTACAGGTTTGGGCAGGATGGGGCGGTTGGCTCGGAGAGCATTGTATTGTAGGTAGCTACCCGAGCTGACATCTACCTTCTTGGAAGGGTCAATGGGATTAGGCGACTGTGTGAGGATGTAAAAATTACAATGTCAGTTTCATTTCATTACAGAGAAACAAAATGTTGAAGGGATAGCTCACACAAAAATGAAAATTGTGTCGTCATTTACTCAGCCTCATGTTGTTCCAAACCCGTATGAGTTTCTTCCTTCTGTTGAACACAAAAGAATATCTCTCATTTCAGATGACGGCACCCATTGACTCCCATAGTATTTTTTCCCCACTCAACGGGTGCCGTCAACTTTCTGGTTACCAACATTCTTTAAAATATCTTCTTTTGTGTTCAACAGATGAAAAAAAAGGATACAGGTTTGGAACAATGTGAGGGTAAATAAGTAATGACAACATTTACATTTTGGGGTAAACTATCCCTTCACAGTGATTAACACTTAAAAATGGCACTTTGTGACAAAAAGGTTGCCAACACCTGGTCTAAGTGCTCCAGTTTTGGTGAAAAATAACCAGAAATGGAAGGAAATTTAGTAGTAAAATCATAGCAGCTGGCACTACTTTCCTGTGCACCATACATTCCTGTCCAGGAGGTGGCGGAAACAATCACCTGCTTCTAGAGATCAATGTAAAAGATTTAAAGGGTTAGTTCACCAAAAAATTGTCATTAATTACTCACCCTCATGTCGATCCAAACCCGCAAGACCTTTGTTAATCTTCAGAACATCAAGTTATTTTTTATGAAAACAGCTCATTTTGATGAGAGCTTTCTGACCTCACAACAGACTGCATAGACCTCCATTACCACTTTCAAGGCCCAGAAAGGTAGTAAATACATTTTTTAAATAGTCCATGTGACTAGAGTGGTTCAACCAAAAAAAACAAAAGAGAAGTTGTTGAATAATGTCATTATTTTTTGTTGGGATTTTTTTTTTGCACAAAAAGTATTATTTTTACTTCATAACATTAAGTTTGAAGTACTGTATTCACACTATTTTAACAATCTGTTTTACTATCTTTCTGGGCCTTGAAAGTGGTGATTATGTTGCAGTCTATGTGGGGTCAGAAAGCTCTCAGATTTCATCAAAAATATCTTAATTTGTGTTCCGAAGATGAACGAAGGTCTTGCGGGTTTGGAAAAACATGAGGACGAGTAAATGACAATTAAAATTTCTGAGTGAACTAACCCTTTAAGGACTGCCTCCCAATTTAGAGGTTGCATCTTTCGAAGGCCGATAGCATCACAGCGTCGTGACGAAGGCTGTCCAAATTCAAAGGCTCCTTCAAATGCCGCGTCGAAATGCATCCATCATTTCCCGGCCAATGAAGGATACAGCAGATGAATCCTTCGTGGCCTAGTCTACCCCAGAATTCATTGAGTGCCGGTGATTACAGGATTGAGAGAAAATGCATATTGCACCCAATATGCAAAAAGTATCGGGTTTTAACTTACTCGAATATCTAAGGATGTAAATGTAAAAAACTTTAAAAAACTTAAAAGCGGTTTAAATGCTGACTTATATTTTCCTAAGATGCGATTTTATACAGTTTATACTCTTATTATGTACATAAATGGACCACGGTGGACATATTTAGACATATTTGTGAACCCTGTTTTGTTTTCAGTTGAATATAACTTTCCAAAAAATACAGTACAAACATTACTGCCACTCGTCAACGGCAGCTGTCAACGTTGCTAGGCGACAAGAGCAATCCTCCGTAGGTTAGACTGTCCCATTTAACAACACTCGGTCCGACCTTTGCGGACTTCGAAGGATGCAGCCTCTGAATTGGGACACAGTTAAAAAAAAAAAAAGTAGTAATAGAATTATTTCTGCCACCTACTGTGTGAAGCGTAGATGGTGCGCAAGAGAGAAGTGGTAGCCTACGCTTTACCACATACATTTCGGGGTGAACAAGGCACTTAAATACCCAACCAGATTAAATTATCTCCTTTTGAGTAAAAGAACGTAAAACAAGATGAATGGAAATGTAAAGCATACAGGTATGGAATGCCTGAGGTTAAAATTGGATGAATTATTTCTTTAAAAGGCATCACCAATATGCCAAAATAAATAATAAAATATTAAAGATAACACTTTCTTAGTCTACTGCACCTGGCAAATTATTTTATAATGTGTTGCTATGACATGAGTAAATTATCTGGACACCTCTAAGGCCAATGACATTGTAGCAAAATACTAAAAATGGATATGAAAACAGCTGCTTCGGAATATTAGACAAAAATGCCCTTACCATTTTCTCTTGCTGAAGCCTCCAGCGTTTCTCCTTGGCACGTGTATTTTGGAACCAGATTTGCACAACCTTCAGCGGAAGCCCAAGCTCTGTCCCCACTGCCTCACACTCCAGTGCATTAGGATGAGCACATGTCTCGTAGCACGACTGCAGGATGGACAGCTGAAGACAGTTCAGGTGAGTTCGAGGTCGTCTTGGGGTGGAGTTCTGCAGCATGTAATTTGTTTCTTTTTGGTTTTGAACAGAGGAGGCTGTAACCGTCACAGGGGATGGCGTTGTGGGCGTGGTGGGCATGGTGGGCGTGGTGGTATTGGGTGTAGGTCGCTGTGAGCTCAAGCCTAACTGTTCTCTTGAGAGGGTGTTGATCTTGAATGGACCTTTCTGAGACCAATATTTGAGCCCATTGTGTTTCTGAGATGCCAAGGCAGAAGATTTGTTAATTGGCGTAGGGGACAATTTTGGCACCATGTGGCTGGTAGTCCCAGACTCGACCCCTCCTCTGTAATCATCGTCATCTTCATCGGTATGGTCTGACTCGGCTTGAACCTCTTCAACCTTCCTTTTCGGAGCAGATCGAGATGTAGGAATCCCACTGACTAGCAGAGGAACTGCAACCGGAGTGGCCACTGTCTTAGGAGCTATTTTAACCATTGTAATGGGAGTTGCTTCTGTTTTGGTCTTGTGAACTAATGAAGGACCGGTCGACACAACAGTGAAAGAGGCCGTCTGATTTGGTCTACTTGGACCTTGAGTAGGAATTTTCAGGGGCTCCTTGACCTCCTTCACCTTATCTGTCTTTGGAGGAACATTTCCAGTTTGTGGTTTTGCAGGGGCCCAGCCGGTGGAGGGACTTGGGTTAGGTTTAGGTGGGGTTGAGAATATGGGCTTTGAGAGAGGCCAGGTGAACTTAATGAGTGGTTTCCCAACAGCTGCCAAAGTGCCATCACTGATAAAACGAACCTCTCCCTTTCGCTCCCTAGCCCTCATATTCTGGAACCAGATCTGAACCACTTTCTTTGGAAGGTTTACCCACTCAGATATTTGTTCAAATTCATGCTTTCCTGGGTTTGGATCTTTGAAATAACATCCATAGAGAATATCAAGCTGGTCAGCATGGATGATGGTCCTGGACCGTCTCATGTCCCTGAACCGTCTGACTTTTGGCCTCTTTTGCTCACGCTCTTTTTCTCGTTCCTTCTCTTTTTCCCTTTCAATGAGTGATGTGCTAACCTTTTCTGCAGCCCTCATGTACACAGTGCTAGTCTTAGCCAAATTATTGCGATTTGTTAAACTACTGTTGTTGGAAGATGGTAAAGCAATGGTAGGATCTGGCTTCACCTGAACAACAATGAGACCTCCATCTGTAGGAACCCCAACAGTCGCTGGTCTCAATCCCAGACCATCAAGCAAATGACTTTTCTGTATCGAGAACTTGTTAGCTGGGGAGACCGATGATGTTGATGATATTGTAGAGCTGTGGTTTTTCCCCATGCTAAGATCCAAAGCAGACTCACCATCATTACCATTAGATAAGAAGGAGTGTGTAAGAGAGGTGGGTGCAGCTGCATTAAGAGGGTCCGAAAGTGCTGCTACTGTACTTCGAGTAACTGCTTGAGTGTTTGAAAAGGCCATTTTACCCCGATCTCCTTCTGAAACACCCACCCCAATAACTGATGAAGGAAGTGAGAGTACATATGGACTGTATAACTGAGTGGAAAGTGGAGCCAATGACAGGGAAAGGGGCAATGACTGCAAGATGCCAGTTGGAATGCCCTGATGATCGACTGCAACTGAAAGAGGAGTAGGAGGGTCAGCTTGTGCTTCCAACTGAAGATCAAGATCTACATCTTGTTTCTCTCGCTTGATCTCCACCTCTTCCTTGTCAATCTCACTCTTTCTCTTTTTCCTCTTCATACTCTGTTCATCATCATATTCGTCCTCTGCATCCGAGAGGAAGACTGTAGTAGAACGAAGAACCTTTCCACCACCACTTGACCTTTCAGCTGTAGGCTCGACCTGTGAAGACTGTTTGATTGGGCTACCTGACTCTTCCCTCATAGAGCTACTTTGACTTTCTTCATCAGTCACGATAACAGACGTGTAAAACTCTTCATTTTCAGAGTCGGATGTCAACAGCAGTTCTCTTGGGCTTCCCTTACCAATCCTGTGTCGGTCTGCACCACTGGAAAGGTCAATGGCATGACTGCCTGTCATTGACGGACTGTGTTCATCTTCACCCTCATCTATCATTAAATTACCTTCTTCATCCTCCATACTTCTGTCCAATTCATCATGGAAGCTGTCTAATCTCTCCCTTTCTTTGGATTGCCGGGCATCTAAGAACCACTTGCGTACCTCTTCTCCACTTAGCCCCACCTCCCTGCCAAGGGCTTCGCAGTCTTCTCGCTGAGGACTAGATGTTTCAGCATCATCTCGTGACTCTAAAAAGGCCCACAGAACCTGAGACTGGAACTCAGTGAGCATAGACCGTCCTGAAGACAAGAGTGGATGATCTTTAGCACTTCTATGGCCAGAAGCTCTTAAGGCAAAATTAGTGTTACGAAAGGTACAGTTAACAGCGCCAGAGCGGTTAACGGGATGTGTATGGCTGAGACCTTGGTTTGGATCCAAAACACATGACAACAAACTATCACGCTGAAGGACTGGGGATTCAGTTACTTTGGAGTTTGCATCAACCCCCTGACACACCTTTTCACTGGTCCTCTCGACTTCCATTTCACTTTCGTCTTGCTCTTTATTATCACATGTTGTGGAATCACCCAATATTTTCTCACTTTGCTCTTTTTTATTCTCACCCTTAATACACATTTCTTTTTTTATCCCATCAATTTTCCAGTCATCTTCAGATTTTATTGACGTCTGCTGATCGCAAGGCTCTACTTTTATCTCCTTGTGTACTCTCATGTCTGCCGTCTTGTTGGTCTCCTCTAAACTCATTTGAGTGGTGGTTGGGAGGCCAAATGCAGCCCATTGACTTTGTAAGCCACTAAGTCTTTGGGCCAAGAGAGCCTGTTGTGCAGCACTGAGACCGAGAACTGGCACTGCCTGCTGCAAAAGCTGGTTTGGAGACTCTGGATTCTGGCCCTGGATTTGGGTTTGAGTTTGGAGTCCATTCAACACCAGGGGCATGAGCATCTGAGGCTGGGGTATAAGCTGCGGGGTGGCTGCCCCTGGTGTTGCAGATGTCCCAGTCGTGAAGAGAGGAGGAAGAATGGAGTGTGGGAGAGAATTTGGGCTGGAAGTCAGAAGAGTGAGAATAGCAGACATGGCTTGTGCTGAGGCCACCGGAGAAGAAAGTAATGAGGGAGCTAGCTGAGGCTGCACCTGCTCTCCGTCTTTGGTCGTTACTGCTGATGAAGTCAGGTTTGCTTGGGTGACACAATTGCTGGTGGAGGTGTTAACTAACTGTGTGGTGCTTCCAACAGTGGTCGCAGCCAAGTTTGTAACCATGGTTCCAGTTCCTGTATTTGCAGTGGAACTAGGAGTAGCATTTCCTGCACTCCTGCTGCGACTCTGGTGCAACACAGATTTTAAATGACTTTCCAGGGTGATGGCATGATTGTAGGAGACACGACAGACGGCACACTGGTATGGTTTGTTGGAGACATAAGGTCGAGCCAGGAAAGGGGTTGAGTCACTGTTATTCACCGTCCCGGTTCTCATCCTCTGGATATGGGTGGTTGAATTATAATGAACACTCAAAGCCGTTCTAGTAGGAAATGACTCCAAACACGCATTACACTTGAATGGACGGTTATCACCTTCAGAGGCTAGGTTTTTACAGACGGATCTGCCATTGCTTACAGAAGCCTCTGAAGTTTTTACAATTTGTTCCACATTGTCCTGATCTGACTCCAGGCTACCCACGTCACTTTCCTCATTTTTCTTTCCCTCCAGCTCTTCATCCAGCTCTTTTTCCTGAGAACTACCCTTGTCACCTGCATCTGTAGATTCGGTCTCATTTTGGGAAGCCATTGAGGGGGACTTTGTGTTCTCTAAATGTGTCTGCTGAGATGTGTCATCTAATGAATTGATAAAAAATAAAATTCAATGTTAGTGAGCATTTAAAAACAAAACAAAAAAATCCCAAATAAGTGCAGTTTTTTTGTAATACCAATCAATTGGCTAATATTATGCTGAATAGTTACATAACAGGTCTTCAACAAGGGAGCAATTTCACAAATAGTTCGCTACTTGATTTCAGAGCTTTGTTTAAAAGAAAAAACAACAATGTTAATTACATTTAACCACAGATAAAGTTAACAAATGTATTAAGATACATAATATACATGTGTATGAATCCATAAATCAATGATTATTTGAGCAACATCATAGCATAGGTAAAATACATTTAAATATACACAAAATCTCACAGAGTAGGCTTAAATCGCTCGGTTTATACAATATGCAACTAGGATCCCTGGTCCATCCCTCACCTTAAAAAGCTTGAAACCCCTTGTGTCCAAAAACAAAAATAATTTGTTTGCATTTAAAAACAACCAGTTAAATGTAAATAATTTGCAACAATTCAGATTTTTTTTTTTTAGCCATCATGTCCAGGAGTCAGCAGGAAAACTGAATACTTGTGGGGGCCACACTCAGCAGGCTACAACCTACAGGTGCTTTATTGCCATGGAAACTACTGAAGCAAGGTGGTCAGCAACACAGCCAATTGTGTGACCAGTGGTGCATAACCTAACCCTGGTATCAATAACACTGGAACCTAGGATCTCAGTGCTGTGATAGTGTTAAATCACTGTGCTACGAATGCAAACACTTGAGAATAACTTTAAAGCTCTATAAAACTCACCTGCATCATTTTGGGCTTTGGATTCTTCATCTTCAGCAATGGAAGAGTGCTTAGGAGCAGCCTTATGAAAAGAGGAAACCAATTATTTACGTTAAAAGCCAACTTGTGTAAGCTTATAGTTTCACTGACAACACAGTCATTACTTTAATTTAAAAAAGTATTTGCCATCAAAACGTACATAAATGACAGTACTACTAAACATTACATTTATTTTAAAAAATCCCAAAAAGTGCAGTCCATCTTTGTAAATATACTCACAATATCCAGTAACTTATCAAGGCAAGCAGGGAGGACACTGTGTTTGTCCGTAAGGTGATGAGAGAGATTCTTGCGGTCTGGTTGGCTTTCTTGACACAGAGGGCATAACCACATTGACCCCCTCGTACTGGCACCTCCCAGAGTTACTCCTGACTCCTCCTGAAACCAAAGTGGTATTTATCATAAGCAATAACATATCAGACCTAAATAAGGCAAATATTGTATTATTCATTTACTTTCAGAACTCACAAAATAAATTTTTGACTTTTTTATAGTATGTATTTATTTTTCAAGTGGCCTCATGCTACAATGTGTAATTCAATGCGTCAGTGATCTGAAAGAAATGTGAAATTAACAAATACATGAAATAAGTGCAGCACTTCACAAAGCTAAAATCTTAAAGTGTTAGTTCACATAAAACTAAAAAATCTGACATTTACTCATCCTCATGTCATTCCTAACCTGTATGCCTGCCTGCCTTCTGCAGAATGCAATTGAAAATATTATGAAGAACAACAATTGACTTTCAAAATATGTTTTATCGCCTTTATTTTCCACAGAAGAAAGTCATACAATTTGGAATTGCATAAGGGTGAGTAAATTATGACAGAGTATTAATTTTCAGGTGAATAGACATTTTTTTTAAACAAATGAAAAGATAAAAGATTTATAGACCGCATCTAATGCAATAACATTCTTTGTGACATTGCATGCATTGTGACGTCTACAGTCAGCTAAAATAGCTGTTTAGTTCATATTAAATATACTTTAAGAAATGCAACAATTGTCTCACTAATCTGATTAATTGGGTGTGATGTAAGATGACACTTACAAAAACAACAACAACAACAAAAAAAAACATGCATAACATCATTGGGGCATATCACTCAACTGCCCCTTTTATCTATCCGAATTAGTTCACAATAAGGTCTGACATTGTGACCTGTAGTTTTTTATGCAGGCCATACAATCTGTGATATGCGCGTATAACAGTACTCCTGCAAGACATCAAATCTGATCACAGATGCAGTTATGTTCTTTCTGCTAGACACAACATAAATCTGGATCACTGATACCTTGTTTATAAGTGATGCATTTGAAGGCACAATACTTTATTTAATGCATCCAATGTTAATCAAATCTGATAAGCAGAATCATGCATGCATTTATCAGTTCTGCAATAACTAGGCTATTTAACGTCAGATGAGGCCTAAATGTTGACCTTGACTATTCTTATAATATGCTGATGTGAGTGAAATTTGTCAACACGTTGCCGCTTGTGAATAAGGCGACATGAGCTGTAAATAACAGATAATGGGTGCAAATCCCCAGGGATGTTAATGACAGTAATGTCTCTTTAAAACAATAACCCAAATAAATAAATAACACATACGTCGACATCAAATATATAAACATCTTAATTCTTAAATAGCCTACTTCGTTTCGCGTACGCATGCAAAATCATTTCAATTACACCGTTTCTTGCTTCGTTTTTACATGCCACTGTCAAGTAACGAACAGACATCAAATGCCAACAGTGCTACAATGCCACGCCAATTAGCTTCCCTGCTAGACTGAAAACATGCACTGAATCCTCAAGACAAGTACTATTAACTTCTCTTAAAAGTCAAAGACAGACGAACCCACACGCCGCGGGACACTGTCGTTCGACAGCGAGCTCATATGGCCGCCATAACTCTTGATGATTTCGTTAATTAACCCACAGCCTAATTAGCAAGACCCGTGTGCTGTTGAATCAATTGGAAACTGAGAGCTTTAGCCTGCCTCGCTAACACGCACATACACACACACACACACACACTCACTCCAGTGTAATCATGACAAATACCCCATTAAAGTGCATTGCACTGCAGTCTCCTGCCCTAATTACCCCCTTTTCCAACTTTAATCGGTACAAAGCGACTGATTTTAGTGATTTCTTACTTGTAGGGTGATGTTAAAACAAAAGAAGCCGTTTTCTCATAAACATTCGTGGCACTTCACATGGCTAACGTAGCTAACAACACTCAACAAATTGGTCAACTAATTATGTATCGCGTATCAAGCCACAAATCGCCCACAAACTTCTCAAAGACACAGAGTTAGAGCTTCGAGAATAAATGATAAGGTAAAACGATCACAACACTCGAGAAAATGCGGTCCAAATCTGCTTTATTGCGCTAATTGAATTGTGTAAATAGGCTTTCGGCTCGCAGATGTAAAACCCCGGACTTGATTAGTTCCTCGCCCCCCTGATTGTGGCCTGATGGTCGGGCAGTGAGACATTCCCCGCCCGCCGTCCGCAGCACAGCGGAAATTGCGGCCTACATCGACTAAGCTATTTAATTAATGAATTTGGGTTGCTTCATACAGATGTGTTAAAAAAACAAGCCGTTTGTCGTCCCCCTTCGGCATTTATCTAACCCAGTACACTGCATTTGGCGGTCTAAGTTCCTCATTTAGTGTATAATGTAGATATTGAGCATCATAAGTCTGTTTTAATAATTGTAGAACGCAGTAATTAACGATGGATGAAGCGCATTGCTGCTCGAAAAGAGCGACGTGCAACACAACGAGCAGCGAAAGGGGGTGGCGGGGCCAAAATGAGAGACCGAGGCAGAAAAGTTTGGATTTTAACACTCGAAAACCAACTAAATATTCGCAGAGAAAAGCCATGCATCAAATTATCTATCGTGCTCAGGACGCGATGAGATCCGCATCGCCCCCACGATCGCAACTTCTTGATCAATTCGGCGTCAACATCGTTTAATTAACACTAAAGCAATTAGCTAAGGCTTTTACCTGCATGGTTGGGACTCCAGCACACGCTTCCTCTCGCTCTTTAAAACTGAAAAGTTTTGTCTCTCTCTCCCTCCCTCTCTCACTCACTCACTCACTCCCTCCGTCCTCCCTCTCTCTCGTGCACTCTTGCATTGCTCTCTCCTCTAGTAAACACACGACAGCTCCCCCAAAAGCTGACTGCTAACTCTCTCCAAGAATGTTCCTCTTCCCACTAACGGTTCGAATCAACATAACTACAAGCATGTTGGAATAATGTTGTAATAGTGTCATCAATTAAATTATTTGTAACTTTGTTTAAAAATTCGTCTTTAAGACTGGTAGAGGCGAAGAAAATAATTTTATATATATATAGGATATGTACTGTAATAAGCTAATAAAATAGGTCAACGCTAATACATGTAATTATATATATATATATATATATATATATATATATATATATATATATATATATATATATATATATATATATATATATATATATAGCCTATCATAACATTTGTTTTGAATGAAATACTTACACAGCAAAAAAATATATATATAAGTTCATGCATTTAAAAATGTACTAATTATACATATAGGCCTATGTACACACGTGCATACATATAGTCATGTATGATGTATTATGTATGAAATATTTACACTGATATAATAATTTGTAAATGGAAACATTTTTTTATTGTATTTTGCTGTGTATTTCATACAAAACAAAGTTAATTATATATATATATATATATATATATATATATATATATATATATATATATATATATATATATATATATATATATACACACACAAAGACACTAAATTGGATCAAGTAAAAGCAGCAATATATGTTATGTAATATCATGTATTATATGTAATATCCTAAAATGTAGTTCTCTAATCTTGATAGAAATACAATATTTGTCAGGAAGTAGACTAATACTTTTTTTAAAGGAAGTAATACTTATAAAAGCAATCTTGCGTATGTGGTGCGCTTAATGACGAGCAGATATTAGGCTGTCCGGGAACATGCCTGACCGGAAAAGCTGTACAGGACCCCGATTCCACGTCTGTCCTCATTACACTGATTGATCGGTAAGTTCAGTTGTTTTTGTTTGATAGTTTATTTTCGTTATGTCGAAATGTTTGTCACAACCCGATTTTAACCGCAGTAGTAGTTACAGTATAATTACCACTGCCCGAGCTTACAAATTATTATCCTGTTAGGTTCCCTTCCCGTTCCCGGCAATATTTGTTGTCTGTTTCTCATGAGCTGCCTATTTTGATAGCATTTTACTGTCTCACCACGCAGCTCACTGGGTTTTGAAACACAGCTTATCTGAATTGATTGGTGCATTTTTACAATGTTTTTTGTTGTTTCTTTTCTTCTTCTTTTTTTAACAGGTTGTCTATTACTACAAAAAGTATTTAATATGCCAAAATTTTACTTTCTATTTTTAATTTTTGTCTCATAGGACAAAATGACTGTAGAGGTGGAGAGAAAATTTGTTTGTAATGCAGAAATTATGGGGAAACTTCAGCAAATTGGAGGTGTGTTATTTACGCACAATATTTGTATATGTATGTTTATAATATATATTTGTATGTGTCTACATGCATATTGCAAACATATATGTATTCATATCTCTACACAGCAGAATGCATTGGTCAGCAGCAGTTTCAAGACCAGTACTTTGACTCTCCAGATTTCATCCTCACACTAAAAGATTTCTGGCTGAGATGCCGAGAGGGATTGTGGGAATTGAAATGCCCTGCAGTTTCAGGGACTACACCTGACAATGAAACTCAGGCCCTTTGCACACGATACAGAGAGATAACCAGTTTCCCTCTGATTCAATCAGAAGTCAGCAGGATTATCAGTGAACACACTGCTGAAGGGAGTGAATCAAATTCCTCACAAAGGGAACACATTGACAAAGTGGCAGAAAACAAGGACACAGGGATCTGTTCAGCAGATGACACAAAGTGGCTCTCTGACCTCAATCTCATCTGTTTTGCTGAGTTCAAGACCAAGCGTTGCTCATACATGCTCGAGAGAGACGATGCGGTGCGGGTGGATCTGGACCAGGCTGATTTCGGATATTGTGTGGGAGAGATTGAGGTTCTGGTGCCTGAAGGAGGTGACATGAATGCAGCTCTGCAGAGGATTACAAGCCACTGCTGCAGAACTGGGTGAGCTCCTGTTGTGTGTGGACACTTTCATATTATATACAGAGTGAATATGCTAAGGCTGCTTTTATTTTAGTGTCATTGAGATACTAGTTTTTATTAATAGTTCAAATCAATTTGAAATTTTCCATTTTAATTTTTGCTAGTCTCCATGAAATCAAAACTGACACTTTTTGTTATTTGTATTAACAGTATTAATTATTATAAATGATTTATTAGTGCACATCAATTATTATTATTATTTTTTTTCCATATTCATATACCCTCATAATGTTTAATCAACATCCCCTTCCTCTTGCAGTGACATCTCTTCTCTGATAACGTGTTTATTGGTGTGAGGGCGGGACAACCTGTCACTCACATGACATGACATCACAACAATTGCAAACTACAACCATCCAATCAATTCCCCATGGACAAAATCAAGTCCCGCCCTAAATTGTTTCTTGTTTGAGGAGCTGTCGCACTGGGATATAGTACATCACAATACAGAAGAAAAGAGTATAGCTACTTTCGTTTCATGCTGACTATAAAGTTTTAGTAATTTTCTAATTTTCATGTTTTTCACTTTTATTTTTTTTATGTCTGTAGTTTTTTTTTTTCATTAATTTTTATTTAAATTTTAGTTATGCATCAAGTTAAGCTAAATGATTATGATTTATTTTTTTAGCAACTAGCTGAAATTAAATAAAAAAATATATATATTTCAGTTAATGATTTTTTTCAAGTAACAAAAGTGTTTTTTTTGTTTAGTTTTAGTCAAGTAAATTGAAGTCAAGTTTATTTATATAGCGCTTTATACAATACGGATTGTTTCAAAGCAGCTTCACAGTGATAAACAGGAAAATGACAGCCAATTATGCAAACTTCAAATAGGAGTCAAATTCTGCTGTCAGTTCAGTGCATAGACTGTATAAAAGTATGGACGTAGTGTCCGTGACGTCACCCATAGGATTCTGCAGAGTAGTTTTGAAGCTTAAAGTAGGGTCGAGCTGGCAGTTGCCATCTTAGCAACGCGTCACTGTGCATCACTCCTGGATAACAGAAAATGGGCAAAGAGGCGGGACATGGGCGGAGCTTTGGTGACGCGATGACTAACAGGCAGTAGATAAATGGCTATTCACCTGTCACTCATAGTGTCCACGCCCTTAATTATGCAGGACTTTAAGGCTTTATATAATGTAAACAAATTAATTATAAAAAATTCACCCCCCTCACAGTTGTCATGAAGGGCAAAATCAGCCGTTAAGACCAAAACTAGAATTTGTACCAGGCTGTAAACATGTTTTTCTGCTGTAAAGTTGGGCATTTTAACATGGGGCTCAATGAGATTCTGCTCCCTTCTGGAGCCAGTCAATGAACTGCAGTTTAAGTCACTTCCGTATTGGCTTCAAGAGAGACCGCGGGAGGTTGCCGCTTGGTTCAGTGCTGATTTAGTTCAGTTCAATAACTGCGTAATAGTTTTAATTAGTGTGGTTCTAGCTTCAGTGTAAGCTAAAATCAGCATGAAAACGAAGTTGCAATAGTCTTTTCTTCCCTATTGAGATGTATAAACAACTTCTCGAAAAAAGAAAAAATGTAGGGCGGGACTTGATTTTGTCCATCAGGAATTGATTGGTCGGCTTGATGTATAATGATGTGCACAGATAAATCATTTATAATAAATACTGCCAATATTCCATAACAATGAAGAATTGTCCATTCTGATTTCATGGTGACTTTAACTATAATAACCGTGGCTAAGACATCCAAAGCTGCATATCTGCTGCCTGATAAACTATAAAGAAATGGCTTAAAAACATCTATGGCATCTGTTATTTATCAGCGATAAAATATAAATAATGCTACATGAAGCTCTTTTCACATCACTTTATAATATTTAATGTATTTTTGTTGTCTGTCTTCACAGGTTTAAGCTGTGAGAAGAGAGTAAAGGGGAAAATGGATGTCTACCTTCAAAGATTTCAACCAGACCACTATGCAAAACTTCTTAATGCTCATATTTTATGAGGAATCACTAGTTTAACATATATCTTGTAGTTTTAATGATTAATTTATTTTAAAAAAGTGCACTACACTAAATCTTTAATGCTCATATTTTAATGAGAAAATAATCACTGGTTTGTGTTTAGGTGCAGTACAGATAAATACAGAGATAGGAAAAATTATAAAGTATAGTATGTAGCCTTTCACTGTAACATTGCATCATGGCAGTTTGAGTCACTCAAATAAATCAAATAAATATTATGACCACCTTGCTAAAATTGTGTTGTTTTCCATTTTGCTGCTAAAACAGCCCTGATCTGTCGAGGCATGGACTGCACCCCTGAAGGTGTGCTGTGGTATCTGGCACCAAGATGTTAGCAGCAGATCCTTTAAGTCCTGTAAGTTGTGAGGTTGGGCCTCCATGGATCAGACATGTTTGTTCAGCACATCCCACAGATGCTCGGTTGGATTGAGATCTGGGGAATTTGGAGGCCAAGTCAACACTTCAAACTCATTGTGCTCCTCAAACAATTCTTAAACCATTTTTGCTTTGTGGCAGGGTGCTTTATCCTGCTGAAAGAGGCCACAGCCACCTGGGAATACCGTTTCCATGAAAGGGTGTACATGGTCTGCAACAATGCTTAGGTAGCTGGTACGTGTCAAAGTAACATCCACATGGATGGCAGGACCCAAGGTTTCCCAGCAGAACATTGTCCAAAGCATCACACTGCCTCCGCCAGCTTGCCTTCTTCCCATAGTGCATCCTGGTGCCATGTGTTCCCCAGGTAAGTGATGCACACGCAATGATGTAACAGAAAACGTGATTCATCAGACCATGCCTTCCATTGCTCCGTGGTCCAGTTCTGATGCTCACGTGCCCACTGTTGGCGCTTTTGAGCTACAGATGAGTGCAGTTTGAGTGTGCCAGCTTTCACTCCCCACGTGCATCAATGAGCCTTGGCCTCTCACGACCCTGTCGCCAGTTCACCACTGTTCTTTCCTTGGACCACTTTTGATAGATACTGAACTCTGCAAACCAGGAACTCCCCACAAGATCTGCAGTTTTGGAGATGCTCTGACCCAGTCGCCTAGCCATCACAATCTGGCCCTTGTCAAACTCGCTCAAATCCTTACGCTTGCCTATTTCTCCTGCTTCTAACACATCAACTTTGAGGACAAAATGTTCACTTGCTGCCTAATATATTCCACCCACTAACAGGTGCCGTGATGAAGAGATAATCAGTTTTATTCACTTCAGCTTTCATAATATGCCTGATCGGTGTATAAACAACTGTTGACATTTGATATTGTTCAGTTACATTAAAAATAATTATTAACGTTTGCTAATTATTCTTGTTCACATTATTAGAACCCTTTAAGGTTCTGTATTTAACCTTTTCTTGAACAACAGTGGGCTTGTTAAAAGTATCATGGACAATAAGTAGTAATATAATAAGATCTGGTAACACTTAATTTTACATTACATATGTTACATGTACTTACCATAGTAATAACAGTAAATTATGCATAATTGCATGCGACTAACCCTAAACCCAAATCCTAACCCTATAGTAAGTACATGCAGTTATTTAATATCACTCTGAGACTGTTACACTGTAATTATACATTTAAGTATTAAGACACCTTTAAATATGTATCCTAAGATCTTTACAAAAAGTTGCTTTTTTATATATATTTTTTTATTTGATATTTTCTTACAATAGATTGTTTGTTCCCAAAATGCCGTTTACGAAAATATTACATATTACAGATACTTTTATTTTGAAAGTAATTTAGCAGTTTTCTGCTTTGACCTAAATAGATTTGTGTGTCATTGTAAAGTGAAACGTTTGCTCAGCAGAGAGCGCTGTTATCTTTGTTATGAGCTGTTCACTCATCATGACAGCAGCTGACGCAATGTTACTGTAAAAACATTGACAAGTTCATTACAATCTGTTTTAACACCAGGTTGTTTGGTAATCTATACGGAACACAATTAGAAATTATTAAACGGATCCTTGTTCATTTATGTCGCGTCAGATAGATCAAATATCTATATATATTACACTGATTCATAGTTTGACACTACACAGCTGTCCAATGCTCACACAACTCTCCTGTAAACATGTTCAGTCGACATCATGCCACAAAGACGTGTTTATGATTCACATTATATTATAGGCTAGACATTTTGATTGTGTAGCCACATATTTGCAAAATACACACATCAGAACAAAAAGTGAATGATTTAGTGTCAGAACATATCTTGATAGCCTAATAAAAAAAAATAATAATAAAAAGAAGAAGAGGAGGCAGGTGCATGCACATATTATTTGAGATTTTAAAACATGAGTTGCGATAGCATTTTCTTTCAAGTTGTGACGTATATCTGAATGAAACCATAGATATATAAAAAATGTATGTGTTTATGAGTAAAATGGCTTGGGGGCGGGACTTAATTTTGTCCTTGGGGAATTGATTGGATGGTTGTGGTGTGCTATTGATGTGATGTCATGTGAGAGTGACCGGTTCCGGTTGATCCCGCCCTCACGCCAGTAAACACGTCATCAGAGTGATGCTTAGAGAAAGGAAATTATTGAAAAATAAAAGATTACAAGGGTACATGAATTAAAAATAATAATAATAATGATGCACACCGAAAAAAATATTTATAATAAACTGTAATATTCCATAAAAAGAAGAATTGTCCATTTCAATTTCATTGTGACTTCAAACTAAATGTTTAAAAATCAATCGATGCATCATGTATTTTTTTTAATGTATTTTGTTTGATTTTAATATGCACTGAAAATATACTAGGCCTATAAATAACTATTATATTAAACATTGTGCAATAAAAATATCAAAAGAGCACCCAGTCAAGGTATATATAAAAAAAGGTAATGACGCTGACAAGCTCATGTGCAAGGCTGAAATAAATTGAGCTGGTATGGAGGGATGCAAGGGGTATTTATTTCAGCTGGAGACGTCAGCTTTAGTGTGGAGAGAAGGCTTTTATGAGGAAATATTAGGAGCGCTGAAATATGACACTGTGTACTCTCTTTAAAGTGCAAGTATCTCTGGCTTTCTTCTCCCTAACATAAGGCCTTTACTTTCAGACTCTATTCTTTTATGTTGATATCCCTGAGAATTTGACTCTAGATATTTGCCCTTACCGGCTCTGTTCATTGTTTTTAGTATGATAGTAATGAAGGGAAACCATTGTGCAAGGTTTGACAGGATACAATTAAAGTGCCATTATTTCAGACGAACCTTCAGATGGGAACCCGATGACAGAGGGAGACAGAGGTGTATTTTTCGCATCAAAACCATTGGATGCCTTGTCATTTTTTACTAATAAAAGCTTTAGTTTTGCTGCTAACAATCCCACTGGCATCCATTCACATTCAAGTTCTCAGTCTCACAAAACACTTCTCTCTCTCTTTCCAAACAATCAGTGACCTTCCTGTCATCTGTAACACTTACACAGGTGATCAAATGAAGCCACATGGCGCTGTTGCTTTGAAAGTTCTCACATTTGACTCCTCTCACAGCAGCTGCTTTACACTATTTTAGTTTGGCTTTGGCAGAGACTGTGATACAGTCCCTTTACACACACGCACGCACGCACACACACTGAATGTTGAGAGAAATACAATTTAACTTTAATGGGAATGTTAGCAAAACATTCTTAGCACATGTTTTAGCTGGGATGAAACCCTCTGAATGAATGGTATAATGATGAAGTCAGAATAAGATTTACACCATGAAATGCATTTTTGGATTTAACATTCCTTGTTCTATTGAGATTGTGTTAACGATTTTGTAAAATAATAATATTAAATTCAAAATTAACATCTAATTCTATGTTACCCTGGGCTAAAAGGCAAGTATTTTTATTTCCTCTCTCAAAACAATTTCATGTTTTTGAAAAGTAAAAGTGAATTGCATTTATTCATGGTTTGTGCAAGCATTAAAACACATTTCATTGAGGACTTACTGTATGAGGCTTGTTATCAAGTTCTTATGTGACATCATGGCATTAAGCTGACACTCCAACATGTTCCCTTTTCGAGAGGTCTCTCAGACATGGTATGGGAAAAACTCCTTTTCTCGAGAATATGAAGCAAAAACTTTATTCATAAAGTGTCTATGTAAAACGCAGTGCGGCTGCACAGCCGATAGACCAGCGCGAGCTGCGCGCTGATTGGCTGTGCAGCGGGAACTGCATGAACCTATGGCGAGGCGGCAGAGAGAGAGCGAACCAGTAGGGGTCGCTAAAATTCCCGCCGAACAAGGTCTCTAAAATTAGCATATCTGAGGCTATATAGACCGTGTTTTGCCATAGGAAATCAGATTTAATCTCCTTCAGCGATACCTTCGTTGACCTCCGAATTGAAGCCCGCGTCGAACAAGCACTCAGCGGAACTTCTCTGCAGCCCTGAGGACGTCGGATTCCCCCTTGGTCTCCGCCTTCAGCCGCCTGCCGTTCCAGCTGCGCCATCCGGCGAGTGAAGCCCCGCCGTCGAAAAGCACTCAGCGGAACTTCTGCAGCCCTGAGGACGCCGGATTCCCGCTGGTCTCCGCTTCAGCCGCCTGCCGTTCCAGCTGCGCCATCCGGCATATATCCTTTATTCTGTGTCTGTGCTATTTGTGTGTTGCCGTTGCAACTATTTCTAAAAGAGCGCGAGCGTTGTTGCAAATGCCTCGCCCTTCCTGCGCCTCATGCCGAGCACCTCTCCTCGGCGGCGACCGCCACATCATCTGTGTGGCATGCCTCGACGCGACCACGCCGGAGACTGCACTCAACAGGGGCGGCTGCCCCGAGTGTGACGAAATGGCTCTGCAGACCCTTCGGGCTCGCCTCGCCAGCTTCGATGTCTCCGCTCCCACCGCGCTCCTCGGACCGCGCAAGAAGAAGCGCCGCGACCAGAGGCCTCCCGAGCGTCCGAGCGACCGCACGCCGAGTAACTCTCCACGTGCCTCGCTCTCGCCGGTCGAGTTCATCCAGGAGGAACAGTGCCACTCACCTACTGTGGCCTGTTCCGTTTCATTTGGTGGACCAATAGCGGAAGAAGAGGAGGGGGACAGCCTTTCGTTGGCTGCATCTGGCAGCGAGTGGTCAGACTCTGTCTCGGAGCCCGCTTCGACGCAGACTGCCACTACCGCCAAAGCCAGCTTTGACACGGAGATGGTCCGGGTGCTCACTAAGGCCGTGGAAGACCTCGGGCTCGAGTGGTCCCACCCTACCTGAAGCGCCACGGAGTAGGCTGGACGAGTGGTTCCTACAAGGTCGTCGCCTTTCCTCTCCTCCCAAGCCCGCCCCCTTCTTCCCGGAGGTACACGACGAGATGACGAAGGCTTGGAAAGCCCCCTTCTCGTCGCGCGCTAAATCCGCCTTTTCCTCAGCGCTCTCCTCGGTTGACGGCGCGAGGGAAAAAGGATACGAGTTTTCCTCCTCGAGGAAGCAGTCGCGCGCACCTTTGTCCGCCCTCCTCCAGAGGATGGCAGGCCAAGGCTCAGCACCCTTCCAAGCCATGTCGCCTACATCAGCTTTCGCCAGTCGAGCATACGCCTCCGCTGGCCAGGCTGCTTCAGCGCTCCACACCATGGCCGTCCTCCAGGTATATCAGGCCAAACTTCTCCGCTCTCTGGACGAGTCTGTTCCTGATTCTGAGGCCTTGAGGGACCTGCGCAGCGCCACGATTTAGCCCCGCGGGCAACCAAGGCTAACGACAGGCTATCGGTAGGACCATGGCCAGCCTGACTGTTCTGGAGCGCCACTTGTGGCTGAACCTCACCGACATGAAGGACGTGGATAAAGCCTCCTTTCTGGACGCTCCCATTACCTCCTCTGGGTTGTTCGGTCCGCGGTCGTTGGCTTCGCCGGAAGCGCTTCACCGAGGCTCAGAAAGCCTCGCAGGCCATGAAACACTTTCTGCCCAAACGCTCCAACTCTTCCTCTGGCCGCCACAAAGCGCCGCCCACCCAGCCCGCTAAAGCAGCGCCGCCGCCCTCTCGGCCACGCTCGGGATCCAGGATCCGGCAGCGCCACGCTCTGCAAGCCGCGGCAGGCAGCCCGAGTCCCGGGACCTCGACCCAAAGCCGCGTTGAGACCCGAGCCACCGAAGCCGCCCTAGCCGCAAAGAGGAAAAGAAGGTGGCCAGGTCCCGCTCGGCTGGACCCCACCCCACTCTCTCAGTCTCACAGTTCCCTGCAATCAGGTGACTGCCGACTCAATTTTCGCAGTCAACGAGCCCTCTATCAAAAGCGCCGCCTGCACACAAACGCCCGTTCTCACGGCGACCCAAATAAATCTCAAAAGAGCTCTTTTATGTAGGCAATGTGCCCACTGTACAGTCAGCACACCTACGCTCAAACACCCCACACAGCTCACACGCTGTCCTGTGCCAAAATGTAATGCGCGCCCACTACACAGTGCACGCCGCCATACATAAACACTATCCCCACGGTGTTGCAAGCACAAACACACGGGTTACCGGGTCCCTATCACTAAGCGGCCCGCCCCCCATCCAAATTCAGCCCCTGGCTTCACGGGCCCAGGCCTGGCAGGCCATCCCCGGCATATCAAATTGGGTGTTGAACATAATAAAACGAGGTTACTCGCTACAGTTCGCTCGCAGACCCCGGCTCGCGCCGTGGTCGAGACCTCAGTGAAAGGCAGCGCGAGTCACGTGCTCCGCGCCGAGGTATCGAAACTGTTGGAGAAGGGAGCGGTGGAAACCGTGCACCCCACTCAAAGCGAGTCAGGCTTTTACAGTCGTTACTTTCTCGTTCCAAAAAAGGATGGCGGCCTCCGGCCCATCCTAGACCTCAGACATCTGAACAAAGCGCTTATGACACGCCCGTTCAAGATGCTGACAGTGAAACAAATCCTCGCGCACATTCGCCCGGGGGACTGGTTTTTCACGGTCGATCTGAAAGATGCATACTTTCACATTCAGATAGCACCCCGTCACAGGCCATTCTTGAGATTCGCCGAGGGTCAGGCTTATCAATACACGGTTCTGCCATTCGGCTTATCCCTGTCACCCCGCACTTTTACGAAGTGCATGGACGCAGCCATAGCCCCGCTGAGGCTGAAAGGCATGCGGATACTCAACTACCTCGACGACTGGCTTGTCATAGCTCAGTCAGAGGCACAGTTGATGACACACAAGTCCTGGCTCCTCAACCATCTAGAATGTTTGGGCCTCAGGATCAATATCGCCAAGAGTTCAATGTCTCCCAGCCAAACTATATCGCTTTCTGGGCACGGTCATAGACTCAATACAGATGAGGGCGCGGCTTACGCCACAGCGCCTCTCTATTCAGAACATGGCGAAGTCTTTCAGAGCTGGTGCTTACGTGCCCCTCAAACGTTTTCAAAGAATGCTAGGTCTTATGGCCTCGGCATCAGCAGTACTCAAACTGGGTCTGTTACACATGCGTCCCCTCCAACGCTGGCTAAACCCTCGCGTTCCGGCTCACGCATGGCGATCAGGCCAGTTTCGATCAAAGTGAACCACAGCTGTGTCAAAGCTCTGGCTCCTTGGAAGGCGACCACCTGGTATCAAACAGGTGTTATGATGGGTACAGTCACGAACGGAAAGTGGTCTCGACAGACGCTTCCAACCTAGGTTGGGGCGCCTACACGAGGGCATGCCAGTCTCTGGCCAGTGGGCAGTTACAGAGAAAAGGCTACACATAAACTGTCTAGAGATGAAAGCGGTCATCCTATCGCTGAAAGCTTTCCTTCCGTACATAAAGGGCCACCATGTCTTGGTCCGAACGGACAACATGTCAGTGGTATCCTATATAAATCGCCAGGGCGGGCTGAAATCACGCCCCTACATTCCATGGCGAATCACCTCCTTTTATGGGCAGAGCACTTCCTGAGCTCCCTAAGGGCGGCTCACGTGCCAGGTATTCTGAATCAGGGTCCGGATATGCTATCCAGAGGCGGTATTCCCCCCGGGGAGTGGTCTCTTCACCCGCATACGATTCAGTTGATATGGAGCATCTTCGCAAAGCGAAAGTAGACATTTTCGCCTCAAAAGACAATGCTCACTGCCCAATATTTTTCTCCAAACACAGAGACGCGCTGGCCCATGTCTGGCCCAGTCTCCTCTGTATGCTTTTCCTCCGACGCGATGTTGCCACAGGCCATCAAAAAGATCAGGGAAACCAATTCCACAGTGCTCTTAATAGCCCTTGTGGAAGAATCAAATATGGGTCTCCGAACTGGCTCTCATGTCAGTCACAGCCCCATGGCCGATTCCGCTGAGGAAAGACCTCCTCACGCAGGCCAAGGGAAAATTTGGCATCCCCACCCAGAACTGTGGGCTCTCCATGTTTGGCCCATCAACCAATACCCGCGAACCTTTCTGAAAGAGTTCTGAATACTATTTCTGAAGCTAGAGCACCTCAACCAGGCGGCTCTATGCACTGAAATGGTCGGTATTCTCTAACTGGTGTACAGCACGGAGCTCGCGGCTCGTGCGAGGTGGCAGAAGTGCTCACCTTCCTCCAAGAGCTAATGGACGCGGGTCGCCCCTCTCCACGCTCAAAGTATACGTTGCCGCCATAGCAGCTTATCACGCTCAGGTCGCGGACAATCACTGGGGAAAAGCGAGCTTATAGTGCGCTTTCTTAAAGGGGCCAGAAGGCTGAACCCGCCGCCTCAGTACCTATATGGGACCTTGCCACAGTGTTGGAAGCTCTAAAGGGCTCTACCTTTGAACCGCTTCAGTCTGTGAGCCTAAAGCACCTCTCGCTGAAAACCGCTTTTCTGCTGGCACTGGCCTCAGTCAAGCGAGTGGGCGATTTACACGCACTCTCCACGAGTGCTTCCTGTCTCAAGTTTGGGCCTAACGACTCCAGGGTCGCCTCAAACCTAGATATGGTTATGTTCCTAAAGTGCTTTCTACTCCCTTTAGGCACAGGTCATTTCTCTTTGGCCCTGCCCGCGTCGCAAGACGAAAGGACGCAATTTGCTCTGCCCAGTCAGAGCGCTGAGACTTTATATAGAGCGCTCCGCCCCTTCAGGCGATCGGAACAGCTCTTTGTGTGCTTCGTGGCTGCACTAAAGGCTATGCCGCCACGAAGCAGAGACTGTCACACTGGATAGTGGACGCCATCTCTATGGCTTACAAGTCTAAAGACCTAACCTGCCCCTGGGCATTAAAGCCCATTCTACTAGAGGCATGGCCTCGCCATGGGCATGGTCACGTGGCATTCCGCTACAAGATATCTGTGCGGCGGCAGGCTGGGCCTCTCCGCCCACTTTTATCAGATTTTATAAACTGGAAGTCCTCGCTTTACAAGCCGGGATTATCCCCATTTAATAGGTATAGACCCGATGCGTCCGGTCTCCCTGCTATGCATACATGATAAGCTCTCACAAGCACGAGCTTTCATAATATGTCTACACTTATATATTAAGGCCCGACTATGTCCGGTCGTAATTCTATCATATGGCCCGATGCTATCCGGCCTATATACTCTTATGTCCGCTATAGGACCCACTCTGTTGGTCTCCTGTGACTCACTGTTACCCATCTTAGTGCCTCAGGCCACTTGGGTCAGTTAAGCACGCACGGCGCTTTCAAATTGGGTTCCCATACGCACACGAGAGACCTCTCGAAGTGAACGACTCGGTTACTCACGTAACCTCGGTTCCCTGAGAGAGGGAACGAGTATTGCGTAACGCGCCGTGCTTGTGCTTCTCAGGTATCGCTTCAGTCGATTTTTAACCTGATTTCCTATGGCAAAACACGGTCTATATAGCCTCAGATATGCTAATTTTAGAGACCTTGTTCGGGAATTTTAGCGACCCCTACTGGTTCGCTTCTCTGCCGCCGCCATAGGTTCATGCAGTTCCCGCTGCACAGCCAATCAGCGCAGCTCGCTGGTCTATCGGCTGTGCAGCCGCACTGCTTTTACATAGACACTTTATGAATAAAGTTTTTGCTTCATATTCTCGAGAAAAGGAGTTTTTCCCATACGCAATACTCGCTCTCTCAGGGAACCGAGGTTACGTGAGTAACCGAGCACGTTTTTGAGCCATTAACCCTTGTGCATCCTTATGGACATTTTGTCTTTTTCAGTTTTGTTTGTTTGATCATTTTGCATGTGTTAATGCTAACTACATACATTTTGGCACAGGTGTGTATTTTTATTGGAATTTTACTATTTACTTAAAAAAAAAAAAATTTGCATTGTGTGTGTGTGGGTGCGTGTGTGCGTCCTGGTAATCTCTCCGGTATGGGGACAAATGTCCCGACAAAGATGGCAATATCCGAAATCCTTGTGGGGACATTTTTTGGACCCCATGAGGAAAACAGGTCATAAATCACACTAAGTGATGTTTTTTGAAAAAGTAAAAATGCAGCATGTCTCCTGTGATGGGTAGGTTTAGGGGCAGGGGCAGTGTAGGGGGATAGAAATACGGTTTGTACAGTATAAAATGCATTACGCCTATGGAATGTCCCCATAAAACATGAAAACCCAACAAGAGCGTGTGTGTGTGTGTGTGCGTGTGTGTTGGTATGGATGTCAGAGTGTGGTTTGTATGTGTGTAATAAAAAAAAATGTGTGTGGGTAATATTTGAGAGAGAAAAACTCAACTGTACTGCAAATCACAAATCCAAACACTGTGTGTAGCAGTGGCGCTTTGCTGGCATCTAATTTTGGAAAATGTGGCACTGCGCCCAAACAAAATCTTACTGAAAGCAAATTTTTTTCGGATATATCATTGTTTTAGAGTTCAACATGTTTCATAAAACATATATTTTATATAAAATATTATGTATAACTAATTTTCATAAACTTAAACATCTATAACATTTCTTTTTTTTTTTCATCAATCTGCCGAGGGTCTTCTTTAAAATGAGACAAAAACTTAAGTTTGGGCTCCCAATAATATATATATTTTTTTTGACATGGAAATTTGTTTGTCCTCTATGGACCTTTGTGTAACTTTTTTTAAAATATAATGCACAAGGGTTAAAGTCACCATGAAATCAAAATGGACCATTCTTATATGAAATATTGCCATTTGAAAGTGTTGAAATACGTGCACATCATTATTTATTTTTTAAATATATGTGCCCTCATAATCTTTAATAATAATAACAAATCTTTAATGTGAATTCAGATACTTCTTTTGTCACAAGCTGTTTTTCGCCTAAGTATGTGATTTCGGATGCAGCCTATGTGTTTACAGCATAGACTGTATAAAAGTATGGACGTAGTGTCCGTGACGTCACCCATAGGATTCCGCTGAGCAGTTTTGAAGCTTAAAGTAGGGTCGAGCTGGCCGTTGCCATCTTAGCAACGCGTCACCGTGCATCACTCCCGGATAACAGAAAATGGGCAAAGAGGCGGGACATGGGCGGAGCTTTGGTGACGCGATGACTAACAGGCAGTAGATAAATGGCTATCCACCTGTCACTCATAGTGTCCACGCCCTTAATTATGCAGAACTTTAAGGCTTTATATAATGTAAACAAATTAATTATAAAAAATTCACCCCCCTCACAGTTGTCATGAAGGGCAAAATTAGCCGTTAAGACCAAAACTAGACTTTGTACCAGGCTGTAAACATGTTTTTCTGCTGTAAAGTTGGGCATTTTATCATGGGGAATCTCATTTTTAAAGTCCCACTGAACCATAAGTGAGTTTTCTTTAGTACTGTAACGTATTTCCAAGTAAAACGTAATATTGAATAGCGGGCAGGGTTTTACTTCAGCGCTCCTCCTCTCCATCTCTCGCTCATTGCAGACTAACGGTTGGAGGGGAGTGGTTACGCATTTTCAAACCTAAGCCGTCAAACTGACGTCATCTGAGAAGGAACGCCGTTTCCAGACCGGAAGTAACTTTTCAGACTTAGATTAAAGATTACAGCGTCAAACAATTTTTTTCTGTGTATTAACTTGCACGGATTAATTGTTCACCCTAAAACCTATAATTGTGCTAAAAAGGTAAATAGGGTCAATTTTGATTTCATGAGGACTTTAACATCTCAATGAGATTCTGCTCCCTTCTGGAGCCTTTCCCTAGTGGCCAGTCGATGAACTGCAGTTTAAGTCACTTCCGTATTTTCTTCAAGAGAGATCGCGGGAGGTTGCCGCTTGGTTTACAGGCATGAGGGCTGGACAATCTGTCACTATGACATCACAGCCAACGATCCAATCAATTATTGATGGTCTTCAAGGAGGCCCTAAATTTTTACTTGTTTAAGAATCTGTTTCACATGGATATATATCACAGTAGAGGAGAAAAGACGATCGCAACTTCAGTTTCATGTCGACTTTAAGGCCCCAAACAAAAGATGAGGGTTAGAAGTGGTTATGACATTGTGAGTTGACTTGTGCAATAGTTTTGTTAGAGTAAATTAGTGTGACAGAAATAGAGCTTGCATTTCATGATATGATATAAAGGTCAATTATTCATCTGAGCAAATGTTTACATGCAGCTGTTGTGGTTCACCTAAAAAAATAAATAAATGAATAAACACAGAAGCAGTAGAAAATGCTGATGCATTACAGTGGGTGATGTGAAAAAGTATGTGAAAAACTGGCAAAACAAAAACAGCACACACACACACACACTTGTGCATATATATATATATATATATATATATATATATATATATACACCGATCAGGAAAATTGGGCAAGCGTAAGGATTTGAGCGAGTTCGATGGCTAGACGACTGGGTCAGAGCATCTCCAAAACTCCAGCTCTTGTGGGGTGTTTCCGGTCTGCAGTGTTCAGTATCTATCAAAAGTTGTCCAAGGAAGGAACAGTGGTGAATCGGCGACAGGGTCATGGACGGCCAAGGCACATTGATGGACCTGGGGAGCAAAGACTGGCCCGTGTGGTCTGATCAAGCAGACGAGCTAATGTAGCTCAAATTGCTCAAGAAGTTAATGCTGGTTCTGATAGAAAGGTGTCAGAATACACAGGGCATCACAGTTTGTTGCGTAGGGGAATGTGCTGAACAAACAAGTCCGATCCATGGAGGCCCCACCTCGCAACTTACAGGACTTAAAGGATCTGCTGCTAACATCTTGGTGCCAGATATCACAGCACACCTTCAGGGGTCTAGTGCAGTCCATACCTTGATGGGTCAGGGCTGTTTTGGCAGTAAAAGGGGGACCAACACAATATTACCAACACAATATCATTTTCAGGACGTCTTGAACTTTAATAAATTAGGGTCAGTAGGTTTTTAGATACAGTATAGAAGAGAATTGTGGGCATCCATTGTGAGTACTCTCTCTAAGAGAAGAGCAACATGTCACATTTGATTTATCATCACACTCCTCTGAGCCTAAAGCCAGATCTGAGCTCCTGTAACAGTTCTGTCACTTCACATTTCACATGTGTGCATATCTAAAGGAACCATTGACCCAGGCTCTTGAGCTCAAGTCTTCCATTCGTATGTATCATCAGCAAACCAAAGGTTAAGCCATAATTCATTTGTCATAAACTGATGATTTATCCATGTATTTCTTAACAATTAATCTCATATGTTCAGCCATTCTATTGATCGTTAATATATGCTATATTTTAAATTCATATATATTTTATAATATATTTTTATATACACCAAATACGGTGAATTATATTTGAAAACCACAAATATTAGAGTACAAAATAATTAAAAGCATCATTATATATATAGAAGGTCAGTGATAAAGTCCACTCCTAGGTTTGACCAGGGTCGATTAGGAACAGGCAGAGGATGGAGCTTACTGGAGGGAAGATGGCGGGGGCTCTTGGACATGGCGCATTCCTTGCATCCCTGCACATACCCTCTGACGTCGGATGCCATGCGTGGCCACCAGATGCGCTGTTTCAGCAGTGAGAGGGTTTCACCCAGGGTGGCCAGTGCCCAGAGATGAGTGAGAAGAGTGAATGAGGGGAGTGTGGAGAGTGCGGGTGACATACTGCAAGCCTGTTGGGCAGCCCGACGGGGTGTTGGTGGAGGCTTTAGCAGAGGGAAGGGTCTCTTCAGACCAGGCGATGGGGTTGACAAACAACTGACCAGGCAGGATGGGCTCGGAGTCTTCGGTCCTCTCCTCAGGACTGTGGATGCGGTATAGGTTGTCCGCCTTGACATTCTTGGAGACGGGACGATAGGAGATGGTGAAGTGAAACCGAGTGAAGAACAATGCCCATCAAGCCTGGCGCAGATTCAGTCGTTTAGCCTCACAAAGATAGCCCAGGTTTTTATGGTCGGTGAGAACGATGAAGGGTTGAGCACCCTCCAACCAATGCCTCCACTCCTCAGTGGCCAGCTTGATGGCGAGAAGCTTCCTGTTCCTGATGTCATAGTTTACCTCCGCTGGGCTGAGCTTGCGGGAGAAGAAGGCACATAGATGGAGTCTACTGGGGTTCCACTGCTGCTGCAATAAGACCGCTCCCACTCCGGTGGTCGAAGCGTTAGGATAGATGAGGAGGGGAGCGGTGGTGAAGGCAGTCTTGAGAGCTTCGAAGGCTTCAGTGGCTGCTGGTGACCAGGTCAGAGACTTGGGCTGATTACGGAGGAGGTTGGTGAGTGGACATGAGATGGAGCTGTAACCTTGGATGAAGCGACGATAGAAATTAGCGAACCCTGGGAACCGTTGGAGCTGTTTGTTGGTGGTAGGAGTGGGCCAGGACCGGATGGCTTCTACCTTCCTCGTCCATCCAGATGCCACTGTGGTCGATGTGGCAGCCCAGGAACTGCACTGAGGGATGATGAAACGAGCACTTTTCAGCTTTCAGGAAGAGGTGGAAGCTCCTCAGGCGTTGGAGGACCTCCGCAACGTGACGGCGATGGTCGGCAAGTCTCCGGGAGTAAATCAGGATGTCATCGATGTAGACCAGGACGAACTTGTGGAGAAATTCCTGGAGCACCTCATGGATGAAATCCTGGAATATGGAGGGGGCGTTGGCCAATCCGTATGGCATGACAAGATGTTCATAGTGGCCAGTAGGGGTCACAAAGGCAGTCTTCCACTCATTCCCCTCACATATCCAGATGAGGTTGTACGCACTGCGGAGGTCCAACTTGGTGACGACAATGGCACCACGGAGATGTTCCAGCGCAGCAGGGACGAGAGGAAGGGGATAACGGAACTTGACAGTGATGTTGTTGAGTGCACAGTAATCAATGCATAGCCTCAAGCCTCCGTCCTTCTTTGCCACGAAGAAGAAGCTTGAAGCAGCAGGTGAAGTAGATGGGAGGATGTACAGTGGGACACATAGAACAGGTGATGGTAAAATGACAGATTTTATTGAGATCCCAGATGGTGAGTGGATCAGGTGAGTGAGCAGAGAGAGGATATGCAGTTTTCAGGTGATAACTGGATAATACTGTACTTCTGTTTGCAGATGGAGCAGGAAAAGGGAACGCTGGAGCCATGGAGACGATGGAGACAGGAGACAAGGACAAGGAGACACATGGGAGACTTGGAGACAGGTAAGTAGCACGGAGAGTCCTTGAGGTAAGCAAACGTAAGCTGTATGCGAACGAGACCAGACAGTGACTGAGTGAATGCATGGGGCTTCTGTGCAGGTGGTGATTGCAGGAGATGATGACGTACAGGTGTGTGTAATCAGTATTCCGGTGATGGAGTGCACTGTGATTGGGAGAGGGTGGAGCCTGGCATGCTTGTAACATTACCCAATCCTCCATGGCCTGCTCCTGAGGGCCGAGGACCCCGACAATGTGGTGGGTCAAGTATGTTGTTTCTGGGTATCCATGAGCGTTCCTCGGGGCATCTTCTAAGATGCGCGGAAGGGGGGTTTCCGGGGTTGAGCCAGGCTCTGGGGAAAAAGAAACAGGGTGGTGAGGTTTGAGTAGGGAGACGTGGAACGTGGGGTGAATCAGAATATTACTAACTAATATTCACATTTTTAAATCAACAAAACAGAGGAATCTACTCACTCCTGTTACTTTTACTAAGTCCTGTTCTTTTTCATATAAGTAACATGACTGAAAGTAATAAGATTGAGTTTTTAAGCAAAAAAAAAAAAGCAAATGTATGCCAAACTGCCACTGGGTTATTTAGCTAATAGCATCAGGACACTGAGCAAATTGTAGTGACTTACCTAAAGGTAATATTTTTTTAAATAAACAAATAACCTCTTAGAAATAATTTAGGTAACAGGAGATATGACCTTCTTAGTCATAGTTACAATTTGATAAAATATACAGAAATAAAAATGTGAGGACTTACTTTTAAGATCCAGATGATGCAGTTTGTGCAACATCCTGTTGAAAATGTGTCTCGTGGCATGTTCCAAGTTTTTAGAGGGGGCAATGTGTAAGGGTAACAGGACTGAGTGAAAACCTGGGGAAATGACTTAAATGTGTGTTTTATATAACATATTATGAATTTCTTATGAAAAAAATAATGGTGTATGGAGTCACACAAAAAAAAAAAAAACGATTTTAATGATTATATTTCATGATAAAGTTTGTATTTAGATACTGGGGACATGTGCTAATGTAACAAATGCCTTTTTTGTGTTCTCAGTAGTTTTTATTGATGTTTTAAATTATATATTTAAATTTGCAATATTCAGGACACTTTGCTTAATAATAAAATGTATTTTAGAGTTAATTTCCATGCAAATGTTTGCATACAATGTCCTTGGGACTGAAATGTTACCCATTCGGTGGAATGGCTGGTTTGTGAATGGCAGTGAAGCCACATACCTGACGTTGGTAGGTGACATGATAATGAACATGGCGAATGAGTATATCCAGATTACATTCATACTATATAGAACATACTTTTTAGCCTGTGGTGAAGTAATTACTTCAAAAAAAGTAGCCTACCTACTGAAGAGAGGAGGCTATGCAATACCTTATGTAGCCACGCCCCTTTTTGCCACGCTCCTGCTGTTGTGTTCTGTCTTCCGGTTTATATTTCCACAGCATGAAGGTAAGATCTGAGCTTATGAATGAAACACTCATTTTAAAATCTTCCCGGACTAATGACATTTTTTATAACATCAGTTTCACAAGGATTCTAAAATTCTAAAGATTACTGCATGCTTGTTTCTCTGGCACTCAGGTCTATAGGCCTGCATCCAAATTTCTTTGGTCTGAATCTGGAATGCTGTATATTGTGTGAAAAAATCTACCTACTTTACATTTCTGACAGATTTTTATTTTTATCTTTGGTTTTCTTTGTCATAGTGCTTACAATTAAAGGCTGATTCACTACATATAATCCGTTTTATTGTTTACTAAGTGGAAACCAGTAATTCCAAGTGATTCAATGGTGCTAAGCTAAACACGGAAAGATACTTTGCCCATGCTAACGTCTTAGCGACTCTGTTTTAAGAAAACACATAACCAGCCATATCCCTTCCCTGCTTACTTGTCTTAGTCCAATTTCAGCAACACGTTACATTCGCTTTTTAGAAGCTGGTAAAGCTTTGGCCTCTGAAGACGTTTAAGATTACACATGTGAAACTGATTCTTTAGTGTGGTGCATGGTGCTCATGCTATGTCTACATTTAGTCATGCAAAAGTGAAACGCTGAAAGTATTTTGAATGGTCAGAGGGTTCAGAGCAACATGCACTGTATTATAACTGTACTGTACTTCTGTCTAGTACAGAATAACCCAACAAATGTGAATAAATGTGTGGTGAAACAGGGTGTTATCGGTACCAAATGGGTGTCAGTTGATTCAAGAGATTTTTGAATTAAATTCATCTTTAGGATATCAAAAAAATAATATTAATTTATTAATTTCATATATTATAATGTTGCGATTCACTTTTATCATTTAAAACGATTGTATTAACTAACATGAACTAACAATGAGCAATTCATTCTGCATTTATTAACCTTTGTTAATGTAACTTAAAATGTTTATGTTCATTTTAGTGTAGTTATTTATGTTAACAGATACAACTTTTGATCTTAAAAAGATATTATATGTTAAGATTACTAATTAATTAAGATTAATACATGCTAAGTAAAGTATTGTTCATTGTTAGTGCATGATGTAGCTAACTAATGTTAACAAATGAAACCTTGTTACCAACATTTTAATATTGCATAGCATTGTAATATTATATTAATAATGTTAATTTATTGGTTATCGGCCATAGCATGAAAATAATTAGTATCAGCAAGAATTTAAATATCAGTGCATCCCTACACCTCATCCTTCCCTTTGTTCATTTCTTAATATAAAAAAATGAAGTGTTCATCTGAGTGGTCCAAGACCTTAGGACTTTTGTCGCAGTTAAACTACAAATAAAATAAAAAAGAAACTAATCTTTCCCTTGCGGGTGAATTTTACCCTCTTAGGAATGAAAGGAATGCGAGGAATACTTCAGTACACAAACCTAAAAATGCTCGACATTCAAACTAAAAATGCTAAAACTTTACCAAAAATTATTTTATAATGTCTACATGTGTATCTGAATGCATACTGAAGAGAAATTAGTTTAGGACCCAGCAGAACAGCGTATTTGCTCCATATAGATATAAGGCCATCCAGTGGCAAGAGTCATGAAATATCATGTTATATTATTTATTTTTACACAAGAGGTCAGAAAAGACACTAGACTGGGTAAACCCAGCTCGATCTGCCAGCGATTTGATTTCGCCCTGCAGCTCAGGCTGGAAACCTGTACAAATTTCTATCCTGCTTCTGTTACAAATTTGCAGGGACCAATCACAAACCGGCTTATCTACCTGGCGTGCTATTGGTGGGTTTAACACAATGACGGATAGAGAAGTGATGGATTGTTGGTCTGATTGGTTGAAGGACTATCCAATTGCGTACAGAGTCATTTGAACTATGCCCATTGATCACACCTCTTGTGGTCTGATTCGTTGAAGGACTATCCAATTGCATAGAGTCATCACGCCTCTTGTGCAGTAGAAAATACAGAGCAGACTCCCCAGAACAGTGTTCAATCTTGAAAAATTGAGCTTGGTCTGGTGATAGCCAGGCAAAAAGACACCCAATGCAAGATATTTTGAGCTGAATTAAAAGGGTTATGCTTGAAATTGTGTTATTTTGAATTTAAGTTGAAAGAATGTGAGGAATGTACTTAAATTATTATTTATTGATTAAAAACTAGTAATTTAAAGGTAAATTAAATAAAATTTCCCAAAATTTGCATTAAAAAATTGTGCTTTTAGCACTAGACTAGAATCAGTACATAGATATGTTTATTATAGCACAAAAGGTAAAAAAAGGAGAATGCAGACTTACAAGGCATTACATTTTATTGTACAGATAAATACCACTTTTCAAATTACAGAAATACGTGGGGCTCTATGGGCTCGAAATGTAACAGAGATTAGTTTTTTTTTGCATTGAAGAGTTAAAAAAAAAAGGATTCCTGCATCCTCAGCATTTCAAATCACATTGAATCATATATAGTTTTAGAGTCTTAATTCTGATGATGTGCGAGATGCTTGATATAAAGGAGCTATACTGCTTTTGACAAAATACAGTTGTGCATTTCTATAGAAAAATATCTCAGAATTCATACTGTAATGGCTGTGCTCTGTAAAAATTCTTATAAATAGAATAAACCTTATATAGTATATAAATGTTTTCTGTTTGTGCAACATTTGTTTTTAGAAAAATAATTCCTTGTCCTGTCGTGTCCTGTTATAAGAGCTCAAAACTCTCCTTCAGAAAACATATAAAAAGAGCCCGTACACATTGCACTGCATTGTTGCACAGAATTGAAATACCACCAAATAAAACACGTCCTTCAAGAGTAAATTCTGATGCCTTAAACATTTACCTCAGATTGTTTTGAATCAGATATACAGGCGTTTAGTGCATTTAAAGACTCCATGCAAACGAAAACTAAAAGCAAATGAGGGTTTGAAGAAGAGAAAGCCCTTGTACACTCACCAAACACTAGAAACGATATCTAGACTTCTATATATAATAAATAAATCTTTAATAAACCTTCCAAATAGGAAAAAATGCACATAAATATGATAAGAAGAATAACAAATAAGTTCAATTTCCCGATGTACCAAAAGAAAATCATTTTACAATAAAGTGGCACATTTAAAATCAATTCCCAATGACTGCGTCAGTCAAAAATTTGCATACTACAGATTTAAGACAAAGACTTCATCTCGTACGAGGCTTTTTCCTTTATTTCGTTTGAGGTAAACTGAAGTACTGTTAAAGACTCTTAAAGGCAATGTCCTACTTCCTCTAGCGCCACCCGACTGTGGCACTACCTGACTTTTGATATCCAAAGCATCCAAGATCACAAGCATGCAAGCAAGCCCTCAACGTCACTTTTTTTTCTCTTCAAAACATCTCACCAGCTGTCACACGTCATACCTGACATCTGAAGCACGACAACTCTTCCACAACATCGCATGCACAACGGCATAGGCTTCATTTACATAACATGACAAACAGTCAATTCCCAGAATTCAATAAATAACACACTTTATAAGACTTTTTGATTGGTTTTTGCCATGATCAGAATGGGCGTGATCAAAAAAAAAAGCGTGAAATCGCATATCCCATATCAAATCTGTTCATGTTTATCCTTCTCTTAAATACCAGAATAAATTGGACAGAACTACAATGTCCCTCATTGGTGAAAGATTAAACTCTGTAAGTGTAAAAATAAATCATATTGCACATTTTTAATAAATAATATAATATTTACCCATTTTTTCAAATAGTACCAATACTTGGTAGGGATTTTTTTTGCTTGGTATAACTCAAACACGATTTGGATTGAGGTTAACAAACATAAAGGAAAGAAAGAACGGTACATGAAAACAAAAAACTGAAACGTGATGAGTACAGTAGGGAGCAGCGACTCGAGAGCTTCCGAGAAGAATGAAGGAGATGCTAGAAGAAACTGCAGAGGGACAGTAAAGGGTGTAAGACGGACGAGTGACGCTGGTGTGCGCGTTCGGTTTCCTCTCACTGGAACGGACGCCCGCTGCAGCAAAGCCCCCAGAACGCATTCCTCTGGCACTGCGAGCACATCTCCCAGTTACACGTCAGATGGTAAATGAGTAAGGCAGCTGCTCTTGCCCATCATGTAAAAGTGCATCATCGAACATTTCTAGTTAAGTCTCTGCCAGAAGCCAGAGACCTATGGAGTGGCTGATATTAAGGCTTTCCATCAGCAGATATGAATCACGTTACACTGCATTCTCTTCTTCTGTTTCTGTTTTAATGGTAATTTTCCCCCCAAAATATTTTCATCTCGTTTACCAGAGCCGCATGACATTAGACCATGTCATTTTCAAGGATGATGCTCTGGGTTTCAAACTCCCGTATGTTGATTCTTCAGCTCCCTCTGCCCTCTGGAGACTGCCCTGGTGCCGTTTGGATTTCAGAAAGGTCATTGACACAACTGTGTTGTGTGTTGCCATCCAACACTAAAGGAATAAATGTAATACAGGGATAAAAGTTACAGTACTTCCATGAAAATGCAGCAGGGGATAGTTGTCACAGGGACTGTTTCAGTTATTTTGTATGTTGGCTTTAAACACATTGTTCAAAACTGTATTTCTGTAAATTAGGATTTTTTGGTGAATTCCATCCTCCAAACTGCAATTTCAGTATTAGTATGAACATGGACTACTCACTGCAAAAAAAAGTTGCCTTAAATTAAGTACAATCAACTTTTATGTTTAAATAATTTCAACTTAAATTTACATTAAAATTGACTTAAAAATGAGTTGAATCTTGTATAACTAATTGAAAACAGCTTAACTTATTTTGATGAGTTAAAGTAATGTATAAACATAAGTTGTCTTAACTTGAGCTACGTTCAGGCTGTCAGTCCAAATCCAATTTTTGTGCATTTCCGATTGAAACCTGATCAGATTTAGCAAGTGTGAACTGCTAAAAATCACATGAAATGTGATTAGTGCAAATCCGTTTCAAGTTACATTCATATGCGGTTTGAAATCCTATTCAAAGCGCATTTCTGGAAATCCGTTTCAGTTTTGACCGCTCTGATCGGATTTTTTGTGGTTTATGTGACTTTCTCGCGTCACGTAAAATGTAAACTTCAGATGTTGTTATAGAAAACATGCTGAAAGTCGCTTCAGAAACAAGGTTGTGTTGCAAAGTTCCGCTCAAGCATAAAATCTACAAAGGTGATCTACAAAGGTTTGTGCTTGTCAATTTACTAGTGTTTCCACCATTATTTACCGCCCCAAAAAAGCATGTCTTAAACCAGATGCTAACTGGTAGATTGCATTGGTCATTATGGAAATGATCCGGCTGCATGTGTTCATTTATTTGCTCGTCGCCAGTAGACCACGTGCAAAACTGTCCACTCCCGTCTGCGCTTTTCTGGAATTGGCTCTCACGTTAATTTGCCCTGTTTAGTAAATCTGGCCCTTAAACTCCTATGGTTCTGTCGCTGCCTCAGAAGACGCAGTAGTCCAGTGCACGAAGCAGTAGAGTTCACTGGAGCTGCTCCAGTCTGTTGTGTGTTCTACACGAAACTCAAGTGCTCCGCTCTCCACCAAGATATAAAAGCTGCTATTGGTTAATGAAGATTTGACGGATGAACTCACGGCTCGATTGGTCATGTTAAAAGTGATAAGACTTTTCAGTTTTATGGAAGTCACCATCTTTGATATTACTTTGGTCAGTTTAGCTATGATAACTGGTTAGAGAATACGGGTTCGACTCCTGTTTGCATGTTCATACAGACAGTATTCCAGACGCTACTGTAAGTCTTTTGTCCTTCATAATTATTTTTACTGTTAAAACTTTGCTAAAAAGTCTATAATAAGCTGTTAGACAACAGGTTCCCATTATGACAACTTAGCCCACACACTGACAGTGACAACATATGTGGAATACAGAAATCAACATGTTAGAATTATGTGGCAAATTATGCTTTCTTAAAATCTAAGACATTTCATGTATACTGCAAAGATAAAGCACTGACAGAATACGACGGAATCGCAATCCGCATAGTAAAAAAACAACAATCCAAAATCCCTACGGAGTTGATTAAGGGAGTGGTTGACTATATTTATATCAATACTTAATATTTTTTTCTTGTTGAATATATCATGTTTCACAAAAATTATGCAGGTGATATATGTTGCCAATGAAAATTATATTGTACAATATATTTTGAAATGCAATTTATTCCTGTGATGGAAAAGCTGAATTTCCAGCATCATTAATGCAGTCTTCAGTGTCACATGATCCTTCAGGAATCATAATCTAATATGCCGGTTTGGTGCTCAAGAAACATTTCTTATTATTATCAATGTTGAAATCACTTGCTGCTTATTTTTTATTTTTTTTTGTGGAAAATGTGATACATTTTTGTAAGGATTCTTTTATGAATAGAAAGTTAAAAAGAACAGCATTTAATTAAAAAAATTGAACTGCAGAAAGAAAAAAACTCTTACCTTAAATGGTAGTGTTTCATGTCAGGAAATGGACAAAAATGATTGCCAATCCAATGTTCAAAAGCATAACCATGGCAACCAAAATTGAGTTAGGACCCTGGGTAAAAAGACACATGATTTAACAATTATAGCACAACTCATAAAAAGACATCTGTATGTATAAGCAAGGCACTTAAAGTAGCCGAGCACTTACAGATTCTTCCTTTAGTGTTTCATCTGCCATATCTATGCTGGCTTTCTTGGTTTCAGCTAAGCTCTTTGGTTTAATGGACTCTTGTTTCCTGATCTTGGGCTCTGGTTTGGGAGTGGGCGTCCTGACCAGTTTGGGTGGCGGAGGCATCCTAGCAAGGCTAGACTGTGTCATCTCAGGCTCATCATCTTCTGGTTCCTCTGGTGGGGGCAACTTCACCATTGGCTTCACATAGTAACTGTGATAAGCAGCATGTAGCTGCCCGTTACCTGTGCTCGCAGGTTTGGGCAAGGGCATAAGGGCCTTGGGGGGCTTTGGTGGGGGCACTTCCTGTAACTTGATGGCCGGTGCAAGAGCAGGGGCGGATACTTTGGTGATCTCCGCCACAATTGAGGCTCTCTCTTCTTTGCTTATCTTGCGAGCTACACTACTACTGTCCTTGCTTATCTTTCGGACTACGCTGCTGTTGTCTTTGCTTATCTTGCGGCTGGCACTGGGGTTGGGTGCTTGGCTCTTCTGAGGAGAGGGAGGAGGTGAAGGGTTTGGGCTCTGGGCAGGAGAGTGGCTTGGAGTCGTGCCGCGCCGATAGAAAGGGCTGCTAGAAGACTTCTCCTTCTCCTCCTCCTTCTCCTTCTCCACTTTAGGTGCTTCCTCCAGAATCTCCTCCACCGGCTCACTGAACTTTTGTTTGATGTAGTCAAGTCCTGTAAGGAAGGGATGACATTACAAACCATAATAAGCAGCCAACTCAGACCGGAAAACTCAAATCAACCCAAAAGAGAAAAAGTTCTGCATTATTAAGACTGACAGATGGATTGCTGCTGTCTCTACTAGCCATTTGTCTGCTGTCTGTAAGTCCACCCACTTCCCACCTCTTTGCCCATTTTCTGTCATCTGCCAAGATGGTGACGGGCAGCTCCGCCCACTTTTGGGATTAAAAAATGCTCTTCAGAAACCTATGGTTGATGCCACGGACACTACGTCCATATTTATTACAGTCTATGGTGGACACATGTTAATTGAATATTTATTGTTAGCCTTTGGCCTATTAGTCTCTTTTGCACATATGCAATAAACTGGAGCCAATCCTGAGAAGGGAATCCAGAAGATTCCACAGCGTTCCTCGACACGTAATTTGCGTAGTTGTAATTTATAGGCATAATTTATTATGCTAATTGTGAATGAGCATGCACATGCTCCCTATTTACGAATGATTGGAATTCATTAACATACACGTTTAACTATCAAATCTGATGTTTATGAAGCGTTTGTAAATCCGGAGGAGAGTTTTTGGGAAGGTTCGTTTTACGTGCAAATTACTCAGAATGTACTCATACATTTACGAAAGTTTCATGAATGAGGCCCATTAACTTTATTTGTTGTGCACTTTGATCTTTATAATGTTGCAGACCTTTTACATTTACAAACAGCTAGATATAATTTGTAAAAGTAAACTTGTTCAAACATACATACATACTATTGTACTACAAACTTCACACATTGTCGCCAAATCTTAGGTAATCATGGGGCCATACATTAAAAAAAAAAAAAATATATATATATATATATATATATATATATATAAATATATATATTTAAAAAATAAAATAAAATAACTTTTATTTATATATGTATACAATGAACACTGCTGCCATGTTTTTATCATGGAATTTTTCTTTTGCTATAGACTATAGAAATAGGAATACAAAAATTATATTTGCTGTCGTCATCTCCCATTCACCACTATAGAAGTTTACCCAACTATGCTGTCTTCTGCTTCTGAGACCCCCGGAAAAAGTAAAAGGGTCCATGGAAACCTATTCTGTAAAATAAAAGCCACTCTTTGTAATGTGTGCAAATCGTTCTGATTCCCAACAAGAACCTTGGTTCACTCTGCCACCCTGTCTATGAAAACTCTTAGTCCATCTAGATCAAATCAATTAAGAAACTGCTTAGAATGTTACAGCAAAACTATGAATGATGCAGTGCTGAGTTTGCATAATAGAGCTTTCCGGGAAAATCATATGGCTCCAACTAGATTAAGCCCTAACAATTTAACTGCAGTTTAATTCACTTGACATCTCTGGCATTCATGATGGCTAACTTCAAAGAGTGAGAGGGCATTACTAATGTTTAATGGGCTTAATGTATCTTCTGAACATAATTTCTCACAATAACTTGATAAGAGCTCATGCTTTATTTTCTTTCTGTCTGAACAGAACTTCTGTCGCAAGTTCCTGGCATTGTCTGTTATTCACTGGACTAAGGGATCATGGTCGTGCACTGCAAGCTTGATTCACTGCCAAACACACAAGCCTGTTATTCTGTCACTTACAGAAGACACTGATCTATACTCATATGACCAGCTATGAACTAGCTGAAGTAGAAAAAGTAGTTAATTGTTCTTAAAAATCATTAAACATAACAGATACTAATGAAAGAAAAGATGTATCTATCAACGTTAAGACAGATTTTGATCACATGATATCTCATGTTACAAGCCTTTGTGTAGAGTGTTATTCTCTAACCAACGGCAAGAACTGTTAATCTTGTAGTTGCAGAGCAACTAAAAAATAAAGTCCACATAATGCTCTAAGATTGCTTTGATCTCTCTTTAATCCTCAAGCAAGACTCTGAAAGTGGAAGACCGCTACCCTGGGATGGCACAATCGTAAAATACTGTATTTTATATAAAAAAACAATACATACAATGCACTTGAGCAATTGTAATAAAAATCATCTTAATAATACACCATACATGACTATAAAATGAACAAACATTGAACTAGCCCACAGAATTATGATAACTGAAAAACACACAATATGGCATTAGACCAGTAATTCCTAAACAGAGTTATGTACACCAAAGCAAAATTAGATTTTGTTTTGTTAAATCTATATAACATTTTTTTTTTCAAATTTAAAGCATTTTTAAAGCAGTCAAAGGATTCAAATAAGATAAATAATAAATATATTTAAAGAAATATTTTCAGTTATTTTTATAAAAAAGAATAGTCCAAAACAAATGAATTCAAAACAAGACTGGGTGTGCTACAGGGATATGAGAGGTAAATATCAGATATAAAATAAATACAACATTAATAATAAATTGGGTTAAACCATTAAAACAATAAAAAGCCCAATTTATTAAAGGGGACATATTTTGCAAAATTCACTTTTACAAATGTGTGTCGGCAGTGTAAGTACACAACCACCCTTTAATGATAAAAATCCACCCACTTCTCTTTTTTTTAATCCCCATAAAATTCTATGTCTCATAGAACAAGCCATTTTCATTTTCAGAGCAACGTGACATCACATTGCTTAGGCCCTGCCTACGACTGCTGACGGACTCTGCCATATTCGCATAGTATCCACCCTGAGTGAGTTTAACACTGTCCACCATTTTCTCCATGCCGGAGCAGCTGTGGCGACGAGAATGCATCGTAAGCAAATCAGGTGTTTTCATTTACTCACAGGGAGTCACTTCAAGCTTTTGTCTCTGTCTTCTACACTGCGTTAGGCGATGGTATTTCATAAATGAAATCGGTTTACAGAAATTAATAAAATATAATATAAAATATAATTAAAAAAAACCCCTCTTCTATCTCCATTCAGTATATATTTTCTTGTTCGGTAGGCATCCGGTCACATTTGCCACATGAGCACCTGTACAACAATTAAGTGAACATGATGCAACATGTTCAAAATGTTTGTGTGTGTGTTGTTTCGTTATAGCAGTAACAGTATTTGTGTGTGTCTCTCTGTGTGTGTTGCTCATCAATCGTTGCAAAAAATGCCGTAAATTCAAATTGTGTACCTCAGACAGTACACAATTTCGGATGCAACGAACGCTAACGTAATACAAAGCCTTGAGGAGCAGTAAGGGCTTAAATACATCATGAGGCTTATCAACAGAACTATAGACAGGTGCGTAACATAATCAGAAACCATACGCTGCGTCCCACTTATAGTAGGCAAGCTTTGGGACATAATACTTCGTCATGATTCCGTTTTTAACAAACAGCTCTGTCACTTAGTTACGTGCATCTTGTCACCTCTTAAACTGCCCTGTCAATCATCTTCTCACAATTAAAATCCTCCACATTCAATTTAATTCAATTTCCTACTGTTTCGAAGAGAAATATAGAAATACGTTGATCTGCCAGTCGTGGGTCTTTCATGCGGAGACTGTCCTCATGTGTTTGCAATTTACATAATGATGCATTTAAAAGTTAAAGGAGTAATTCAGCGCTGGGAAGATGAATCTGTATTTAAACTCGGTCATTAATGTAATTTTTGAATTTGGTGCCTTATAGACTGAGAAAACATAGAAAATGTATTTTTGTCTCATGGGGATGAAAGACAACAATTCCCAGAATGCACTTCGCTGCCCTACACTAGGCACGATATGGTTTACTTGCCCACCACGTTTATTTTCATAAAATCAGTTCAGTTAGAGATGCTACTATTAAAAACTGAACGTGTCTGTTCAATATATTATGAGTGAGTCGATTGAGTGTCACGGCACAAACGCAGCAGGAGTCGGATTACATTCATCACATGAGCTGAGGTAATCGCAGCTGCGGCTGCATTCACAGCGCGTGTTCAGTCTGGCACATTTTCAGTTCATGTCTTTGGAAGCTTAACTTTCATAGGAATTCATTTGAAACGTTGAAACACTCACTTTGCTCTCCACCGCTCCGTTTACATGAATCTCCGCAGCTCCCTGAGCCGACTGCTGTGAATGCGATGTTGAAAACATGTGGAAACAGCGCCTCCTGCTGGCTGTAGTCTTTAGCCGCTGGACAAAAACTCCTCCGATGACGCAAAATGACGATATTTGCGTCATCAGAAATAAAATACATAATTCTCTTTTCTCAGGGTCATATGAGGGGGGAAAGTACGATAATTTGAATATACTCCTGGGTTTCTACTGATACAAAGCTTAATGCTAATCGCTGAAGTAACCCTTTAATAATGGCCAAACGTATCTACAAAAGTTCACAATGCTGTTGCAGATTAAATATAATGTGGATAAAATTGAATAAATATAGGCCTATTTTCATCAGGTTAGATACCGATTATTAATCACTCAAACTCAAACCTTTATCTAAACCTCTCTACTTAACTGTCAGACTCGCACATCCACCATGTCTTTTTTTAACACTTTTATTCGTGTTTGTACTTCAAACCGAATCCGCGTCCAACATGCAATGGGTTGTGGCCAATATTAGCCGTTAAAGTGTCCATGCATCTGCACGTCTGACTCTAACCGGGAAAAGTAGACCACCCGGGTATCTTTGGGGTACTCATTTCCACATTCTACTATTTGAGGACACACTCATTTTAATTTCGAATACTATTGAGGACAGATAATATGCGAATTGGGATTTAGAATTTGGAATCAAACAAGGTACGCAAGACACAAAAAAGTTGGAAAACACTTCAGTAGGCAAAACTGTTACTTGAAGCAACGATTATAGGATTTTATGCATAATCAGAATACATAAACCAAATTACTACAAATGCATTACAAGCATGGCTGGAAAAAAAAGGGTCATATAAAAGCAATCCCATAGGTTTATAAGAGTAATATGTTTCTTTGTGTTGTCCACAGAGAACAGCTATAATGGATCATTCTGGCCATATTCCAGCACCATTAGACAGGCCTATGGGGAAGCACGGGCCGTTTGTATCCTCTGGAGCATTGCATCCTCACCAACCTTAAATTAGACCGAGCTTCAATAACAAGAGGAATTAATTTGTTAGTTGACGGGACGGAAAGGCCTAATCTTATGAGGTTGTGCTGGAGTTACGCAATCACATCCGCTGCCTTTGTGGATTAGATTATGGCACCTTTGCAGTGCAGTAATGCAATTTTTTTATTTTTATTAATAGTATTTTTGTCTTGTTTCCCCGCTAAAAAACTATCTAAACACCCTTAAATTATTATTTTTATTACACTATTTTTTTAGCACAATTGTGTGCCATAATAAAACATTTTAGACAGATTATTTACTGAATTAATCTTAAAACAAGCAAAAAATCTAAACAAAGAATCTAAACTTACTAAGTAAGAAATATCAACTTAGTTTGATATATTCTCTGAATACAATGATTAATATTTCAAGTACATTTAACTTGTTTTAAAAATGCTTAGATATTTATATTTAAACAAGACAAAAATACTGCTTAAAAATTATTTGTATATTGTAACAATGCAAAAACATGCTACTTACTAAATAAATACAAATAATGCTGAAAACTACCTTAAAAGAAGATCTTACAACAACATGATGAGACATTGAGATGTATAATGAGAACTGTCATGTTGCCATGTGAAATTCAACTCCAAAAATAAGTGGTGGCAATAGAACCTCATGGCTCAAAATCAGCATAAGGCATTTAACAAAGATCCAAAGGCCTCTCTTATGACATGAGAAGGATTATGAAATCTTTTCACCCACAGTTAAGAGGCACAACTCAATTACCCAATACTCAATTAAAGTGGTACCATTGTTTCAGCATGCAATACATCAAATTCAGAGACGCTTCAATGCAGCACAATACAAACCTAGCCATGCAATCAACCTTAACATTTTTGTTTATTATCTACATTGTCAAGAATATTAATAGGTTCTCTAACCCAATAAAAGGAGCTATCTCTCTTGATGGGGCATGTGATACAGGCCCGGGGGCTTTTGAATTTATTAAGCACTTCATTAATTCATGCCAGTGGTGTATTTAAGAATCACGCCATAATGTGTTTCATAGTGATGGACATCTGATGGAATAGTACTGACTGATTTATAGTATATCATAATTATAAATAGCATAGTTATTTTTTACTGTCTCCTCTCAACACTAAATCAAATAGTCTATTATGTTCTTAATAGATGTTCCTTACCTTCTTATAGAACTATATATATATATATATATATATATATATATATATATATATATATATATATATGTACAGTTGTGCTCAGAATTATTCATACCCTTGGTAAATATGACCAAAGAAGGCTGTGAACATTTTTATCTTTTGTTTTAAAAATGTATAAAAATCTAACCTTTCATTGGAGAAAAAGAATTTTAAATTGGGGGAAAATCTCATTATGAAATAAATGTTTTTCTCTAATACACATTGTTCACAATTAATCATACCCTTTTATTCAGTACTTTTTGTAACCTCCTTTTCCCATGAGAACAGCTCTGAGTTTTCTCCTATAATGGACAACACCTGAGTAGAGATCAGGGACCATTCCTCCATGCAGAATCTCTCCAGATCATTCAGATTCCAAGATATTTTCCCCCCAATTAAAATGTTTTATGCTCCAATGAAAGATTCGATTTTTGTAAATGTTAAAAATAAAAGGATCAAAAGGATTAACAACGCATATTTATTTCCACAGCCTTCGTTGGTCATATTTACCAAGGGTATGAATAATTCTAAGCACAACTGTATGTATGTATGTAATGTGTCTGTATGTGTATACACTCACCTAAAGGATTATTAGCAACACCATACTAATACTGTGTTTGACCCTGTTGAGGAAAAATGTAATCATAGAAGAAGATTTATGTTTGAGTTCACCCAGAAGTCAAACATCTGTTTTTATCACACGAAAACACCTCTAAGCAGGAGGTCCCGGAGCTTGGAGAACCAAAGGTGTCGGGAGGACCATTGTGTTTTAAATTAGTTGTAAGAGAGAAGGGGGGCCATTTGTGTGTCAGTGTGTTTCTGCCCTTTACTCTGTGGAAAATTACTGGGGGGGTTGCTTAAACATTGGGAGTATAAGAGCTGACTTCTCTTTGTTCTAGTCAGTTCACACCCGATGCAGGCATTATCTGGTTGTATTGACTGTGGACTCATTCTTGCAAGAATTAAATCTTTATAAAGACGCAATTGGCTAAGGTTTGTCTCTTATTCAGAAATGCAACGGAGTTAACGTTATTTTGCCGCAACAATTTGGTGTCAGAAGTGAGGATTCCTTGGATGTGCCTTCCGGAACCCTGAGAGCCGACGGTGACTGATCATCCTGGACTTTAGAGTCACAGCCTTACCTCGTCTGATTAAGGGAGAAGGGCCGGCTGCTCTAGGGGTTCTGGAGGGCCCGACCACTGGAATTAGAGAAAAAGAACCCGAGGTGGCAACGGACACTGGTAAGAGATAAACTTAAAAATTCTGGGAATTTTAATGTGAATTTGGTTAAATTAAGATTTGGGAAACTAAGGGTTAAACCATAGGGGGAGTCTGGTTCTGTGGTCAACGCGATTAAGATATTCTGGGAGAATTGAGATCATGGAACGTGATTAAGAAATTCTGGGAGGATTGAGATCGGCGAGTGATTAAGAAATTCTGGGAGAATTGAGATCGTGGAATGCGATCAAGAAATTCTGTGAGAGTTGAAATCACACAGAGGGTGATTAAGAAATTCTGGGAGAATTGAGATCGTGGAATGCGATCAAGATATTCTGGGAGAATTGAGATCACAGAGGGCGCTGGAAGCGTCCGCCCGTCTGTCCTGGGTGAAGGATCAGATCTATGCGGAGGCGTCCGACAGATTAATAACGTGCGCATAAAAGACCACAGAAAGACTGCCACTATGGAAAATCCCAAAGAAGCTAGCAGAATATGATACACCGGTATTTTGTCAAATGAAAAAATTATATGGCCAGAGATGATTGGGGATATAGAGAAATTAATTAAATATCATGATTTCCAAAAGAAAAGAAACTTTGAGTCAACAGGATGAGAGTGGTGAAAGAATCTGTTGAGGAGAAAATACAAATCTAAGGGCTTTTGTGGGGGATGTGTGTGTGAGAATGCAAATGAAGATTGTTATAAGAAGCAGATAACAGGGAAAGGAAGATGTTGTCTGATCACACAGAAACTACAGCTGTTTAAAGATCACTGGTGAGTATTAACTTTGATTAAGCTATGGATAACAGTTGTGGTAACAAAATTAGAGCTAACAATTTGAGAGACATGATCAGTAACTTGATCAGACCGGATAAAGATTTTGGGGCGAGAGAGCTGTAAGCAGCTCTGCTCTGAAACCAGCAATTTAAATAAATAAGTAGAACTTATTAAGAAAATGGGCAGCAATGTTTTAATTATGTTTAGAAAATAATACGGCAATTTAACTGGCTACAAATTAATTGAGAACAAGAGAAATTCAAATTTCTAGATGTTAGTGCATAATGAATAATGAATAATCATGGGTTGTAAAATGGGTGGAATGCTATTAAACCCTGAAGGAAAGACCCCAGTAACTGTGGGAATCTGATAACATTAAACTCTGAAGGAAAGATCCCAGTAACTGTGGGAATCTGATGTGATTTTTGTTTTGAAAAAGCAGATGAAAGATACCATGAATTGCTGAATGACACAGAGTGTTTTAATTGTGGTCAGCGGGGCGTGTCCACTCACCATAAGGTGTCGAAGGTGTGACAAATGAGGCAACCACACTAAACCCAGTAAAAAGAAATGAATACAGAGATGAGATTTAAACTCTGTCTAAGAAAATAATGAAATAACAATAGGGTTATAATAAATATGTTCTTGCTCTTCTCACTTTTGCAAAACTCTGATAATGCTTATTGGACTGAATATTGGGTTGTTGAAATAACTTTAGGTAAGTTAATATGTTGGAAACCCTAGAAGTTGATGCTTTGGTTTCAAAAGATAAGCTTGTGCTGAGCTGTAATAAATGCTGATTTGCTTATCTGAATCTGGCACCACCACGTCATTTCTGGTGCTGTGGCCTAGCTTGAGTAACACACACTCAATCTGAGGGTGATTTGAAAGTGTGATTTCAGTCTAAGGATAGAGTTTAAAAGGAAAATGTCTGAAGTTTATTTGAAAACAATATTAATTTCTAACCAGATCTCACTAGCTTGTGTAAAGAGTGAAAAGTTGCAGTGCAGATGAAGATGCAGTGTGCCAGCCCTGAAGGCCTCAGAGTCTCTCTCTCTCTCTCATTCAAACCCAGCACAAAGCTGTTATCTGAGCATGTGTCATAAGTGATGAGATACTTATGGTTAAGCACAGGGCATCAGTTGAAAATCATAGAGACAATGATTTGATAAAAGGACATTTTGACTAATAGTTAAAGGATTGCCATGGAGGGCAATGATAGATATTTTGATGAAACAAAATGAGATGTTTTCACAAAATGAGATGTTTTTACAAAACGAGATGTTTTTAAAATATAGAACTGAAAATGTTGTGTCTGATCTAAGCCTTCACCATGTACAGGACCGATGGATCGAGACACAAAGGTAGCAGAACATTAAACTGAAAGGACAGTTGTTCTGGCTAAATTCACTGAGTGGTGGATTTTAGTGATTTAGTTGTATTGTGATTATTAACCTGTCTCCATGTTCTACCTATAGTAAGCAGACCAGATGGCTCTGATGACTCTTGAATGCACTTTCCACAAAGTTCCAAAACACAGCTGATCCTGTTGAGGTCAAAGATCTCAAGGCGGGCAGTGGGCACGAGTGATTTTCCCAAAGACGGGTAAGATCCCCTTTTGGCCAGCGGGGGACGACCTAAGACAGGGAAATCACGTAGACACTGAGACTCCGCCCCAAAAGGAGGGTGGAGTCTATGTGAGGTGTGTATGTCGAGCAGATGTCTGTGAGGCCAGCAGCATCATTGTGTGGGGGAAGCTGTGTTTTGTAGGGGCCGAGAGTCCAGACAGACATAGCAGTCCGCCCAAAAGAAAGGTTCCTCAATACCGCTCACCAAAAAACCCCCCGCATATATTGTGTTTGAATGCCAGGGAATGCCAGGGAGCACCCTGAGGGAAAGTTATGATCGTAGGGGGCATTCAAGAGCCAGCTGAGATCATGCTGTGAATTGTCATTAATTTTATGTAGAACAGAACAAAATGTATTAATTGGTATAAGTAAAACTGTGTGATATTGAACTAATATGTCTCTATCATAGTCTTAAATCCTGCAGGTCATTAGATATGGCATAGGATCATTCGGAAACATGGTGATGGCTTTAAGATGAGGACAGCTTTTGAAGTTCAAAGAGAAGGTCTGGATAACAAAGGTATTTAAACTAAAGATTATAGTTTGTTCTGAGTTAAAGTCTCAGAGGCTGTTGAAAAGATTATCTGTGTAAGAGAGACAGAGAGAGAGAGAGGCTGCTTGTGGAGGCGGGGATGGCACAGTGTCTGTAATCGGCCATGTTAAAGCGTAGACAAAACCAAAACAACCCAGCTGACTTTTCTAAAGACAACTTAATAGTGAACAGACATGATTTGAAAATGATTAAGAAACCAAGTAGAAGCAAATTTTGAGAATGAGCAGTTCATATTTATGCCCTGATTGAGCGTAGTGATTTATCACTATGGGTTAAGCCAAACGACAAACTTTAAAAGAAGCGTATTATTCTGAGTGATTCTGATAAAAGATGATCCAGAACATGGGACGAGCTTTAAGTGGATTGATATCCAGCTTGGTCTGTTACTGGTAATGATGACTACTTTTGTCATTTATGATGAGGATTTGAATTACTCTCTGGATTAGTTAAAATAGTAAGCGTAAAAAATATAGACTTGAGGACAGAGACAAAATGACAAATTGGCTTAAGTCATTATCTAAATTATCCAGAGAATCCGTCACAATTATGAAAGGCCAGAGGGAACAAAGGAATATAAACTTTAAAATGAAAAGTTTTATTTTTGTGTTTCCTCCATTAAATGGAGGCAGGACATTAATTTATCTAGAGAACTACAATTAATGTAAGAGAAAAAAACAAAAAAAACAAGAGGCTTTGAGGCTTTCTGTGTGACTAGGATTGAGATGGAGGACAGTAATATTTTGGATTTCTGCAGAGCAGTGGACAGTGGAAAGGTGTGCCGTAGGTGAGACAGAGGACTTCACGGTGAAGGTGAGACTGCATCAAGGATCGGCTCTGAGCCCCTTCCTGTTCGCAGTGGTGATGGACAGGCTGACAGAGGAGGTCAGACAGGAATCTACATGGACTATGATGTTTGAGGATAACATTGTGATCTGTAGTGAGAGCAGGTGGACGAAAGTCTAGAGAGGTGAAGGTTTGCTCTGGAGAAGAGGAATTAAAGTTAGTCACAGGAAGACAGAATACATGTGTGAGAATGAGAGGGAACCAAGTGGAACAGTGAGGTTCCAGGAAATGAGGTGAAGAAGTGTGTGTGTGCAGGCAGGTTGGAATGGGTGGAGAAAAGTGTCAGGTCTGTTGTGTGAGGGTTACAGCAAGAATGAAAGGAGAGGTGTGCAGAACAGTAGTGAGAACAGTGATGATGTGCGGTTTGGAGACAGTCACACTGAGGAAAAGACAGGAGGTTTAGAGGAAGATCAAAGAGGAGGTTTATGGATCTAGTGAAGAAGGAACATGAAGGTAGGGAAAGAAGGAAAAAGAAAGTTCAAGACATTGAAAGGAAAATGTACTTTAAAATCCTAATTAATTGGAAAGATTTTGATAAAGAATTGGGTATTGAATATGATTAAGCATAATGTCACAAGAGAAAGATGAGTGAACGAGCTGATTGAATGTAATACGAATAGATAATTATGTTGTTTTGATGAAAAGTTTTCAACATTAACAAATTTAGGTTTATTTTATAAATGGTTAGATATGATGAGTGAAATTGCAGTTGATGGAAACAGTAATTTTGAACAAAAACATGGTGGTTTGTAAAAGAATTGTGTTGAAACAACGGACTGGAGGAAGTTTGACAAGAATATGATGTTCAGTGAGAAACTGGGAGCATTTAGATCTGAATATAAACATGAAGTTGAGGTAGAGAGGGTAATGACAATCATGACAGATGCACAAAAGAGAATCAGTGCATGTCAAACATACGGCCTGCACGGGCAGAGGAGTCCTCTGAACTGTGGCCAAAGCACAAACTGAAGGATGTTTATATGGAGATTTAAAGCGCTTAGATGGATTTTTATCTATCTTACTTATTTTTTTGTCGTTTAGTTTGAGTTGGACAACATTGGGGTCTGTGATGATTTGGAATTATCAAGAGAATCAATGATTGTTTTTCTTCCTTTACACTAATCATGTATTTGGTCTCTGAGGAGTGACTGAGGTCTGGCCTAAGGATGTGTGATGTGTCGTTAAACACTTGAAAGCAACAAGGTGTCGTGTGTTTGGATTTTGAAGGTATCACACACCCCTAAATTGACAGGAGTGCAGTAACAGAGCTTACTCATTTAGCCCGGCTTCCAGATTTGAAATACAGATTTTATATTAACTTTCACTGAAACACGAAAGAATCAGGATAAAGATTGCCTGGTTAAGACTGGAGCTTGTAGCCGACTGAAATATGCAAGCTGATGAAAGGTAAAAGTGTAACAATTTGAACAGATTTGCGTTTTGAGTTCGGAGTTGGGCATAATTTTGGGGCATTGTGGAAACACAGGAAAATTGTAATATCGGATGGGCGCCCAATTCTGAATGGTTCAACTGTGTCTGCTTCTCAAGACACAAATTTCTTAACTGGCCAGGTTGATATCTATGAATGCAGCGCACATTAATAACAAAGATTTTATTTAAACAGGCAGATGAGATTGCGAAGGCCGAGGAAGAAGCAGTCAAAGGAACCATAATGTCTTTTTGATATTTGAAATAACCACAAACGCTTTCACTTCTTTACAGAGTACGGAGACCTTCGCCACAACAGCGGAGAAACAGCTGTGGAAACTGTGGCTGCACTTTTCAAAATAGTGTGGTGATGGCAAGCCTTGTTTACCCCAAACATTCTTTGACCATTATGTTTAGATGGCTGCATGGATGATCAGGCAGCCAAAGGGGAATTAGTCAAATGAAAACTGATGAAAACTGTCTGGGGTACAGTATTTTTATGAAAATTTTGTAGAAGGAAAGGCCTAGAGCAAATCTGAGTCTGTTCGAGACTGTTTAATGGAAGGGTAAACAATAGCTTACATCAATATAATTTGTGAATTATTTCAAAAGAAATGTCCTCTCTGTGTCTAAGATCTGTGTGCAGGTTAAGGGACTCCTTTACATAACATCAGACCAGATGTTTGATGTCGTGATACGGGACTACAGAAGGAACAGATGGAGAGTGAAAAGGTGACTAGGGCCTTTTGTCGTGCTTCTGATGACAAACACACGCCATCAAGGTAGCTGAGAAAGATCCCACCAGTGATCGGGGAGAAGGAGCCGAGAGGAGCTGGACGCACACGTCTGTGCGGACGGAGGTCACACAAACATCATTTGCCGCTATCATCTCAGGAGCAGAGACACTGGCACAACGTGGAGCTGAGACAACAAGTTTAGAACCTATTGCAAGACCACAGAATCAGAGTTGCACAATCTACAGAGAGGTGGCGTCCTTTCATTAACAAGAGCAGAAAAGACTAATCTTCATAACTCTTTCTGGGCGTACAGCTGTGCGATTGGAGCAAAGCAAAGCCGTGGTGCCCTTTTCGATGCTTGGACTGTGCGACTAGAGGGGAACAACATTCATATATACATTTAACATTTTTCTTGTGAATTATCAAAGAATGATAAAAGGAATTGTTGAGGAAAAATGTAATCATAGAAGAAGATTTATGTTTGAGTTCACCCAGAAGTCAAACATCTGTTTTTATCACACGAAAACACCTCTAAGCAGGAGGTCCCGGAGCTTGGAGAACCAAAGGTGTCGGGAGGACCATTGTGTTTTAAATTAGTTGTAAGAGAGAAGGGGGGCCATTTGTGTGTCAGTGTGTTTCTGCCCTTTACTCTGTGGAAAATTACTGGGGGGGTTGCTTAAACATTGGGAGTATAAGAGCTGACTTCTCTTTGTTCTAGTCAGTTCACACCCGATGCAGGCATTATCTGGTTGTATTGACTGTGGACTCATTCTTGCAAGAATTAAATCTTTATAAAGACGCAATTGGCTAAGGTTTGTCTCTTATTCAGAAATGCAACGGAGTTAACGTTATTTTGCCGCAACAACCCCTTTTCGCCTTCAGAACTGCCTTAATTCTACGTGGCATTGATTCAACAAGGTGCTGAAAGCATTCTTTAGAAATGTTGGCCCATATTGATAGGATAGCGTCTTGCAGTTGATGGAGATTTGTGGGATGCACATCCAGGGCACGAAGCTCCTGTTCCGCCATACATCCCAAAGATGCTCTATTGGTTTGAGATCTGGTGACTGAGGGGGCCATTTTAGTACAGTGAACTCATTGTCATGTTCAAGAAACCAATTTGAAATGATTCGAGCTTTGTGACATGGTGCATTATCCTGCTGGAAGTAGCCATCAGAGGATGGGAAGATGGTGGTCATAAAGGGATGGACATGGTCAGAAACAATGCTCAGGTAGGCGTGGCATTTAAATGATGCCCAATTAGCACTAAGGGGCCTAAAGTGAGCCAAGAAAACATCCCCACACCATTACACCACCACCACCAGCTTACACAGGGTAACAAGGCATGACGGATCCATGTTCTCATTCTGTTTACGCCAAATTCTGACTCTACCATCTGAATGTCTCAACAGAAATCGAGACTCATCAGACCAGGCAACATTTTTCCTGTCCAATTTTGGTGAGCTTGTGCAAATTGTAGCATCTTTTTCCTATTTGTAGTGGAGATGAGTGGTACCCGGTGGGGTCTTCTGCTGTTGTTGCCCATCCGCTTCAAGGTTGTGCGTGTTGTGGCTTCACAAATGCTTTGCTGCATACCTCGGTTGTAACGAGTGGTTATTTCAGTCAAAGTTGCTCTTCTATCAGCTTGAATCCGTCGGCCCATTCTCCTCTGACCTCTAGCATCAACAAGGCATTTTCACCCACAGGACTGCTGCATACTGGATGTTTTTCCCTTTTCACACCATTCTTTGTGAACCCTAGAAATGGTTGTGTGAAAATCCCAGTAACTGAGCAGATTGTGAAATACTCAGACCGGCCCGTCTGGCACCAACAACCATGCCACGCTCAAAACTGCTTAAATCACCTTTCTTTCCCATTCTGACATTCAGTTTGGAGTTCAGGAGATTGTCTTGACCAGGACCACACCCCTAAATGCATTGAAGCAACTGCCATGTGATTGATGGTTAGATAATTGCATTAATGAGAAATTGAACAGGTGTTGCTAATAATCCTTTAGGTGAGTGTATATATATGAGTGTGTACAGTCATACATCAAGCATATTAAAAACAAAAAAAATTGTTAATTTGATATATATATATACACACACACACACACACACACACACACACACACACACACACACACACACACACACACACACACACACACACACACACACACACACACACACACACACACACACACACACACACACAGTTATGCATGTTCCTGGCCTAAAAATGGAAACACGTAAGTTTAATAAATATATTATATTTAGTGTGTATATAATCAAATTTATAATCAAAACTTGCCTTCTTTCACAATAATGATAATTATATATGTATAAAACAATATTTGTATTTACACATACATTTGTTTTGTTTATAGGATAAACAGTATTAACTGTAAGATAAATAAATAAATAGACATACATTACTTATTAACAAAATAACATGTCATAATCTGAGCCATTAAGGTTATACTGAAGCGACATAAATACAGAGAGAAAAAGATTTGGGGTCATAAGGTCAGGGAACCAGCTGGTCTCTGTGCACCTTGCATTGAAGTCCCAGAGATGGGCAATGATTTAAAGAGAGGTGGGAAGAGGAGGTGCAGTCAGGGTTCAAACGTCTGACTGAAGGAATGGACAGCTGCAGTTAGAACCCTGCTCGCTGTCCTGCCATTCCAACTATCCCTCCGTTAGCTCCCCTTAAAGGACACACTTGCTCCAAATATAGCGCAATTAACGTCACTCTATAAACCTCGTTGGGTAGACCATTTCAAATGAGGCCTAAAGACAACCATGGCGACAGTGCAGCGTTTTTTCCTGATGTGTTACAAAGGCATACTTAACCTCTGCACTAATCTGCCATAAGCCAGAAATGTCAATTACGAGTGCTAGTGCTTACTCTTCTGAGCGTGATGTTTGAGAGCTAGTGGGAGAACAAGGCACCGCTGGGGATCAGGCGGATCAGGCCAGATCATATCAGAAAGCCACTTTGTTTTCATACGACACTTTAAATTGAAGGGTTGTTTCTGCTATGAAAACATCATATTATAAATCAAAATCGCTCATATTATAAAAACAAATATGAGCTACAGTTGAAACCACTGTACAGTACATATACACTCACACACAACTGTACATCAGCAAAATCGTATATTATTGTGCAAAGTTGCTGCATTGCTTGGCAATGTTTTCATTATTTGATCAAATTTATTTGATCAAAATTAAAGTAAAAAAAATTAGTATTGTGAAATATTATTATAATTTAAAAGAACCTTTTTGTATTTAAATATATTTTAAAATGTAATCTATTCCTGTGATGCAAAGCTGTATTTTCAGCATCATTACTCCAGTCTTCAGTGTCACATAATCTTTCAGAAATCATTCTAATATGCTGATTTTCAGCTCAAGAAACAATTATGATGATTCCCATGATACTTTCTTTTCCAACATGCTTTGATTAATAGAAAGTTTAAAACAACAGCATTAATTTGAAATATGAACCTTTTGTAAAATTATAAATGTCTTCTTTACTGTTACCTTTTAATCAATTTAATGCATTCTAGCTGCATAAAAGTATTAATTTCTTTAAAAAAAAAAGAAACTTACTGGCCCCAAACTTTTAATGAATATGTAACTATTTATTCATCATATAGCTGATGACAACATTTTAAACAATCAGCCACTCGAGGCTCTGCGTCACATTTAACAGTTGTGACACAGTTGTGATTTAACAGTTTAAGTGAGTTTTATCTTTGCGTCTTCACTAATACACCTCTTACCCTCACCGATAGTAAAATCACTATGCACAGCTATTTATGTCTTATAGATAAATCTAAAAGCAAACCAGCAACCAACAGATCTATATTACATGGTTATATTTGACATTATCTAGTGCATTTGTTCAAGCATGACTGATTAGACAATGACCTCTGGTGCTAAAAACAAACCTACTTTAAAAGTGGAATGTAAAGAAGAGCCATACAGTGTTTGATGTTAAACTGAAAGTGTTGTTCAACTGGACGCGGTGTTGGTTCAAGTAGACATATTTATGCATATTTACTTGGAAAGAAGATGAATGATATGGGGGAAATGCCTAAGCATCACAAATGAGCAAACAGAACCAGGAAACACCTAGGACTTTCTAATTAACATAGAAACATATGGGCAGCCGCAGCATATTGTTTGAGTTCTGTAAAAGAAAGCTCACTACATAAATACACAGAGCTACTAACACAGATTGCTACCACTTGCACTCATGAAATGTGAATGTCTGGGTGGTTTTAGCTTGCAGGGCATGTACTGAAAACGTATCATATTAAATAAACACATGGTAGTTCTGACCTCAAGTGTGTTAGTCATTAAATCCAGTGGCACTTATTATAGGCTCATTAACAAATTATATCCTCCCTTGGATTAATCTATCAGAATTAAATTAAATTAAATACTATTCAAATAAACCTGTCTATTTGAATGAATCTAGTTTGACTACAGTGAACTGATTTCCTCATATCAACAAAACTATATGTATTATTATTTTTAAATTTAAATATATTGCATACACTACCATTCAAAAGTTTGGGGTCAGTAGGTGTTTATATATATATATAACAACAACAACAAAAACATTTAGCACCAAATCATCATATTAGAATGCTTTCTGAAGGATTATGTGACTGAAGACTGGAGTAATGATCACAGGAATAAATTACATTTTAACATACACCGTCCAGGCGTATAAATTATATATATAAAAACAATTGTGTTGGTCCCCCTTTTGCTGCCAAAACAGCCCTGGCCCGTCAAGGCATGGACTCCACAAAATCCCTGAAGGTGTGCTGTGGTATCTGGCACCAAGATTTTAGCAGCAGATCCTTTAAGTTGCGAGGTGGGGCCTCCATTAAATCGGACTTGTTTGTTCAGCACATCCCACAGATGCTCGATTGGATTGAGATCTGGGAATTTGGAGTCAACACCTTTAACCTGTTGTTGTGCTCCTCAAACCATTCCTGAACCATTTTTGCTTTGGGGCAGGGCGCATTATCCTGCTGAAAGAGGCCACAGCAGGAATACCGTTTCCATAAAAGAGTGCATATGGTCTGCAACAGTGCTTAGGTAAGTGGTACGTGGCAGGACCCAAGGTTTCCCAGCAGAACATTGCCCAAAGCATCACACTGCCTCCTTCGGTTTGTCTTGTTCCCATAGTGAATCTTGGTGCCATGTGTTCCCCAGGTAAGTGGTGCACGCGCACCCGGTCAGTCACGTGATGTAAAAGAAAACCTAATTCATCAGACCAGGCCACCTTCCTCTATTGCTCCGTGGTCCAGTTCTGATGCTCACATGCCCACTGTTGCCATTTTTTCGGCGTGGATAGGGGTCAGCATGGGCACCTTGAATGGTTTGTGGCTATGCAACCCCATACACAACAAACTGTGATGCACTGTGTATTCAGACACCTTTCTATCAGAACCAGCCTTAACTTCTAGAGCAATTTGAGCTACATTAGCTCGTCTTTTTGATCGAACCACACAGGCCAGCCTTCGCTCCCCACGTGCATCAATGACCCTGTCGCCAGTTCACCACTGTTCCTTCCTTGGACCACTTTTGATAGATACTGACCGCTGCAGGCCGGGAACACCCCACAAGAGCTGCAGTTTTGGAGATGCTCTGACCCAGTCGTCTAGCCATCACAATTTGGCCCTTGTCAAACTCGCTCAAATCCTTACACTTGCCCATTTTTCCTGCTTCTAACACATCAACTTTGAGGACAAAATGTTCACTTGCTGCCTAATATATCCCCCCCCACTAACAGGTGCCGTGATGAAGAGATAATCAGTGTTATTCACACCTCCACAATGTTATGCCTGTCAGAGTATATTAAAATAGAAAACAGTTGTTTTAAACTGTAATAATATTCCACAATATTACAGTTTTTACTGTATTTTTTATGAAATAAATACAGCTTCGGGGAGCATGAGAGACTTGTGCACAGAAAGAGTGTACTTCATTTTCAATAGGCACAATCTAACATTACAAATTCTTACAAAACCAGTTTCACTACATCTCTGAACAAGCCGGAATAAGGTAGTGTTTCTAACAATCTGGCATTAGATTTCACAAATAATGGATTTTGTGGTTTAACGACAAAAAGGGGGTAAATAAGGTCACTCAGAGAGTAAAAATAACTATTAGAACAAAAAGTAAGCTCTGAGCAGATCTGAGCAACAGCAGTTCTCAAATCTTTAATTAAGATATTATCTCCCAAACGGCACTCGCAAAGATTTCCCAGGTACCTGTAAGACATGACTCATTTGCACAGTCACATCCTGTCCAACATGTACGTCTCCTCTTGAAGGTGATTTCCAGTTATAGATCTGCAGAAGGTTATGTACCAGCCCCCCTTGTGAGTTTGACCTTTCTCCCTTGACCTCCCTGTGCTCGGCTGGCAGGAGTTTATGTGTTTGGGTGGGGTTTGCTTCTGAAAACTGAGAAGTGTTTCTGGGACCTTTTCCATGAGAGGTGAGCGGCACAATAGAGCTGTAATTTGACATGCCCACTTCTTATCTGAATCCGCTTACTGATAGCAATGTGCCGTATGCACGACACACTCAACAAGCCTTACATTCCTCATCCAGAGAACATTCTCGGTTTGATATGGATGACATTCTTTGGCTGCTGTCTGAAATACTTCCAAAGGGAACTAGAACAATCACCGAGGAACACTCTACTAATATTAGTGCTCTGTAATGTTGAGTAATAAACTTTATTTGTTTTAATTAGGACTGCCTAGGAGGCTCATTGTGCACAATTAATGATGTTGTGGTATAATGAAGTATTTTCTTTCTTAGCAAGAAATCTCTTGAAAAGTTCCAGATGCCAAAAGATTAGACTTTATTGAATAAAACAACAAAGCCAAGCTGCCAGCTGATCATCTGACTATCCCATTACAAATTCTCATTCTTATACCATTTCTGTTATCATCTATTACCCAATAAGCGTGTTTTGGGGTTCTTTCCCAGGGTTTAACCCATCCCATTTGTTTTTCACAATTAATTATCAGACCTTCGGACTTCTTTTTAATGGTGGGGCCCAGCCAACTAGTCTATTTAAAAAAAGAACATTTAATCCCATTACATGTAAACCGAATAGAACAGCTTGATTGATGAATGTACCACTGAGTGACTGATGGATATTTTCTTCCATTTCACTGTATACCATTCTGTGTACCATTGCTGAGATCAGACAAGACAGTATAGTCACATTGACTTTTTGAGGCCTACTACAAACTAGATTTTATTGGTTTATTGCAGGCTATATGTTTGATAAAAATATGCTATAATGATAAAAAAAAAAAAAAAATGCTAAAATTTTAATTATATGTGAATCTGCAAGTGCAAAGGGACAGAAGTGAGGCAATCGCATTCCTGTAGCCTTAAACTATTGAGCACGGCTCAGTGTATATATATATATATATATATATATATATATATATATATATATATATATATATATATATATATATATATATATATATATATACCATGGGTGTCGGAATCATTGTGTGTGGGTGGGACAAGACCCACCAACTTTTTACGACCACTGATATTGGACCCACTCACTTTTATCGTCTCTTATTCAGCACATGTCTGTTTACCTACCCTTAACTGATGAACACTTAATAGTAAACACATGTTAGACGCTTTATTTCCACTTTTCTAATGTTTTCTTCAGTTTTAATGAAAATAAATGCCTTTCCGATCTGATATGCGATGGGAAAAGGGAGTAGAGCAAGTTCTGCAAAAGGTGGATTCAAACCTCTGATCGATTTGCCCCAAAACTTACCCCTACACTATTGCCGTGGTAAATGATTCAGTGATTTCCATAATTATGTCTAGCCCAATCAATCGTTTACTAAACAGCTGTATATTTGTATTTAATGTAAATGGCATCTAACGTTACTCCAATAAAAAAAGAAATTCTGAGAGAGAGAGGACCCACCCACATTTTATTTGCTTCCGACGCCCATGACATATACACACACATACAGTATATATATAGTACCCGTCAAAAGTTTGGAAACATTACTATTTTTAATATTTTTGAAAATGAAGTCTCTTCAAGCCTGTATTTATTTTAAAAATACAGAAAAAATGTAATATTGTTATTTTTTGACTATTATATACTTTAAAATATTATTAATTTCTGTGATTCAAAGTTGAATTTTCATCATTTAAATGCATTTAAATCTTAGTTATTTTCCTTCTTTTCGAAAGTCCCATTTTCCACATTATTTATATTATACAATATAGAAATAATAGATAAATAATATTTATCTGTATTTATATTTTATTTATAATTTTAATATTTTTATAAATATTTAATATTATATATATATATATATATATTCATTATATAATTTAAATATTCAATTTAAAGTTATAAGTATATTCAATCATATTTTATGTTATTATTAAATAATATATTTTTAAATAGATCAAATAAATCATATCCTTTCAGAAACGATCATGTTACTGATGTCATAGCAACGAGTCCATTAACACATGGCTGCCAATATTTGCATACTAATGCCTTGATAAATGTCAATTATAACAGAGGTCAAAAATCTTAAAGGTACATTAGCAAAACAGCCTGATAAGCTCTCAGGGTCAGAGAGAGCATGGAAAATGTCATTTCACTGTTAAAAAACCTATATCAACTTAATTAGCAGGGAAAGACATGTCTTTGTACTCTTTTGTTTCTACCCTCAACAGAGCTCCACTGAGCTAGTTTTCGGTGAAGAGAAAGCATCTATTGTGAGGTTTTAAATACAGGTGTGTGGTTATAATCTGGTGACTTTCATCATGGGTATTTGTTTTATTTCAGGGTATGTGTGGGAAAGTAAAACGTTTCTTCTGTATAACTGTACCTGGTTGATTGAAGCTTGGGGATAATTCATAAGCCACAGTTCTGGCTAGGTCGGATTCCTGACATGCTGCAAGTGCGGCCTGGTCCGCTGCTTCACTCTTAGTCCTTGCGTGGGACGTCCTGCACACACACAGCAGAGAAAATGAAAAAATTAATGGCATACGTAATCATTGTCTTTTTGATTGTTCTGCTGTAAAAAGTGTGCATGTGCTATGTATTTGAAATCCTGGAATATGCATAAAGATATATTAAACACATACAGTACATATGGTTTAAAGTGTGTGTGAGTGAGCACCTCTTTGAATGAGTGGTTTGCTGAATGCTTGTGCTTGGGTTATTGAAACATGCATTATCTTTTGTAACGATGTGGCCTGCCTTTAGCTGTGTTTAGGAAGGCAGAGAGAAGCTGTGTGTATGTGCACATGTGTGCACACATGTATCTGTGATTCATATGCCTAAATAGTACTATGGGGGGGTGCTGATCCCCCCTGTTTTTGTCGAATCCAAATCCTGCTTTAACAAATGAATGGGGACAAAGCATTTAATCTGGTCAGAGGGCACAGACCACTGGAACACATCCCTCTTACTCAGCAGACAACTGACATGGGTAGAACACTAAGACCTGTATTCCAATAAATAAAATATTTTACAAAATAAAATAAAAATATATATAGGCCTAATACTATATTTAATATATAATGAACAAAAAATATTTTAGTATTTTAATATAAACCTTACTTTTACACTATATTGCCAAAAATATTGGGGCACACCTCCAAATCATTGAATTCAAGTGTTCCAATCACTTCCATGGCCACATGTGTATAAAATCAAGCACCTAGGCATGCAGACGCTTCTGCAAACATTTGTAAAAGAATGGTTCGCTCTCAGGAGCTCAGTGAATTCAAGCGTGGTACCGTGATAGGTTGCCACCTGTGCAATAAGTTCATTCATGAAATGCAGTCAATAGCTACAGACCTCCAAACTTTGTGTGGCCTTCAGATCAAGAACAGTGCATAGAGAGCTTCATGGAATGGGTTTCCATGGCCGAGCAGCTGCTTCCATGCCTTACATCACCAAGTGCAATGCAAAGCATCAGATGCAGTGTACGCCACCACTGGACTCTAGAGCAGTGGAGATGTGTTCTCTGGAGTGACGAATCACACTTCTCTGTCTGGCAATCCGATGGACGAGTCTGGGTTTGGCGGTTGCCAGGAGAACGTTACTTGCCTGACTGCATTGTGCCAAGTGTAAAGTTTGGTGGAGGGGGGATTATTGTGTGGGGTTGTTTTTCAGGGGTTGGGCTTTTGTGGATGTTAATATGTTCCAACACCAGTGCACAAAGCAAGGTCCATAAAGACATGGATGAGCGAGTTTGGTGTGGAGGAACTTGACTGGCCAGCACAGAGTCCTGACCTCAACCCAAGATAACACCTTTGGGATGAATTAGACCGGAGACTGCGAGCCAGGTCTTCTCGTCCAACATCAGTGAAAAAGGTTCAAACATTCACTGATGCTCCAGAAGGAAACACGATGCATTAAGAGCCGTGGGTGACGTTTGAACAGGATGAAGATGTCCACATTTTTCTTATTTTGTTTAAATATCAATTTTTTTTCCCATTTAGTGCTGCCCTTCAGAAGCAACAGAATATACTTTCCCAGAAGACAAATTAAGTACAACTTTCCTTGATTTTCAAATTCAGTAAGTTTTCACCCCCCGGCTCTTAATGCATCGTGTTTCCTTCTGGAGCATCAGTGAATGTTTAAACCTTATCAAATAAACATGAATGAACTTCAGAAGGAATGTTGTTTCAACCGTGGAAAGACGTCAGTACACACCATTTTCAAGTTCAAGTGCACCACATTAATCTATGAACTGTCTTGACTGCTTTGTCGGTCAAAAATTGCAGATTCGGCGGATGGCGGAGTATGATTGGTTAGATCGCCTGTCAATCAAACTCCAGGTGAAGGGTGAATTGTCATCAGTGTGAAAAGATGGATCTTAAATTCATACAGTCGTTGCTGGAGAGGGTTCAAATATGAAAAAGATGCTGGAAAACTGAAGAATGTGCAGGACCTGGAGGATTTTTCCGAAGAACATTGGACAGTTTAACTGCTCAGGACAAACAAGGGACTCATGAACAACCATCACAAAACAAAAAAAAACAGCCATGGATCATCCAGGGAACGATTTGCAGTATTGAGAATCAACAGTTCATAAACTTTTGAATGTAGTCATTTAAATAAATTCAGGAATTTTTTTGTCTTGTGGACTATATGTAAAAAAATATATATATATGTAAAATATCTTATTTTGGACAGTACTAAATAAAAAATAACATGCATTTTGTATGATCTCTCTGATTTAGTTAAAGGTACACTATGCAACTTTTCTGTCCACTAGAGGGCACCTGTTCAAAACAAAGGCGTAGTTTGAGTTTGAGCGCAGAATCTTGGGACATGTTGTCTTCACCTCACAGCGTGTGGAAAAGAATCGGGATAGGACTCGGGCAGAAATCATGTTCATGGATGCGATTACTAGGGTGGCCCAGTAGTGCAGCCGTACTAAATTAAACCACAACACAACGAAATCACCACAACACAACGGAAACGAGCCACAACACAACGAAATTACCACAACACAACGGAAACGAGCCACAACACAACGAAATCACCACAACACAACAGAATTAAACCACAACACAAAGAAATCGCCACAACACAACGGAAACAAGCCACAACACAACGAAATCGCCACAACACAACGGAAACAAGCCACAACACAACGAAATCGCCACAACACAACGAAATCACCACAACACAACGGAAATGCTCCCGACCACGAGGGGGCTCTCGGAGTGCAATAAAGTTAGTTTCCTTCCCATTGTTCTATAGATTGGCCAGTCTTACAAAGATATAAACACTACGATCAGTTTTCAGTGTGTATATCGACATTAAATATCAATTCGAAATCACCTATGCATTATAGCTGCATATTTATACTCGAAAACGCTTTAACACAGCGCTTGATGTCCAAGGGAACGTCTGCCAATTCCACCATGCAGTTGAAACATATAATTTGTATGAATTAAAATAACTTTTAACATTCAAAAACAGACATGTTAAAATTCCACAGCTTTGTTGTATTCTAAAAAACTGACTCAATAATGCACAACATTGGAACATTTAAACAAAACAAAAAAGTCATTTTAATTCATAAAATTATACGTTTCAACCACTTGGTGGAATTGGCAGACGTTCTCTTGGGCATCAAGCTTCGTGACAGCGCAAAAAGCGTTCACGAGTATAAATATGCAGCTATAGGTGATTTTAAAATTTATATTTCATGTCTATATACAATGGTTGCACACTTAAAACTGATCGTAGTGTTTATATCTTTGTAAGACTGGCCAATCTATAGAACAATGGCAAGGAAAACTAACTTTATTGCACTACGAGAGCCCCTTCCGTTATGTTGTGGCGATTTCGTTGTGTTGTGGCTTGTTTCCGTTGTGTTGTGGCTTGATTTCGTTGTGTTGTGGCTCGTTTCCGTTGTGTTGTGGCAATTTCGTTGTGTTGTGGTTTAATTCCATTGTGTTGTGGTTTAATTTAGCACAGCTGCACTACTGGGCCACCATAGATTATTAACGTTACTGTAGTATGAAGCCGAGCAGGGGCGAGTGCTGTGGAGCTAAGCAAGGCCGCCAGAGCGATTGTCCTAGATGGTTCCTAGATGGTAAATCCTAGATGGTTGTGCGTGAAAATCCCAGTAACTGAGCAGATTGTGAAATACTCAGACCGGCCCGTCTGGCACCAACAACCATGCCATGCTCAAAATTGCTTAAATCACCTTTCTTTCCCATTCTGACATTCAGTTTGGAGTTCAGGAGATTGTCTTGACCAGGACCACACCCCTAAATGCATTGAAACAAATACAGTATATATGCAAAATTCTTAGGCACGTTAGTATTTTCACCAAAAAGTACCTGGTTTTAAGTCAGTTATTTATATCTTTGTGTCAGTAGGGAATAGCAGTTCACACTTCCAAATATTCCTTTTGCCATTAAATGTAATAATCCAGTGAGATTTTTGTATGCACAAGGACTCTTTTTTTTGTTGAAAATACTAACGTGCCAAAGACTTTTGCACAGTACTGTACACACACACACACACACACACACACACACACACACACACACACACACACACACACACACACACACACACACACACACACACACACACACACACACACACACACACACACACACACACACACACACACACACACACACACACACACTGTTAGGGGTATAACAGCTTAGACCCAGAGACCAGTAGTGAATAATGAAGACCAAGAGTCAGGAGTGCAATTAATTAAAGAAAATTTTTACTGAAGAATAGTTTACAGTTTCATCAGCAGAAGCCAGCTTCAAGTCTCACAAGGAGTTCGTGGCCGCGCTTCCTCTCTACCGGTCTCATCGTACCGTACATACAATTGTCCCAACAGTTATACTGTTTTCAAGGTCTAGCCACGTCATTACTTCAAGGTGTATGATTCTGATTGGCTCAGAGAAAATGCAGTCATGGTAAATTTCCACACAAGGATAGATAGCAGAGCATATCACTAAACTAGGCAGACTAGTTGTCGCCCCATGACTAGATTTAGATCATTGTTGACCTCGGAGGTTGCAGAAAGGCGTCTTCATGTCTGGTGCTGTGCAGAAAATGTCCATCTTCAATATTGGGCCTGCACAGATCATGCAACGCACACACCCAAAAGCTCCCCAGAATCACAGCTCTCCCAAGGTTGGAGAGTCTTAACTACATATCAACAAAGCACTTAACCAAAACATACTGATAGCATGTGCTTTCTCTCAGTGAGAGGTACAGACAGTAGTACAGGCAATATTCATCTTGATTATTTAGTGTTTCAGTAAAAGGAAATATAAAATGAATAAAATATAATAAAAATGAAAGACAAATCTATATTTAATCTCTGGAAGCCGGGCTAAGTGAGTAAACACTGTTACTGCACTCCTAGCATGTTAGAGGTGTGTGATACCTCCAAAATCCAAACACACAACAACATGTTGGTATCAAGTGTTTAGTGACACATCACACAGCCCTAGGCCAGACCCTCGGTCGCCACTCAAAGACCAAACACAAACTTTAGAAAACATAAAAGAAGAACAAACAATCCGTAGTTCTATTGAGTAAAATCAACTGAATTAATCATTAGAAATAGGAGGATAAATATTAATTAAGGCTTTGATTATGAATCTGATTAATATATTTACAGGTATATATTGAAGCGGCAGGGCATTTCAGACTCCCCCCTTCAACACACACACACATTATTGCTAGTGGATACGCATAAGATTACAAGAGCAAAAGTTTCCACATCTCTCGAGGCAAAATAATCATGAAAACAGGAAATTATTATTAAATTAAACTAGCACATAAAAGTAAACATTACAAAAAAAAGATACGTTTGTGTTGTGTTGGGATCATGATAGGCTTGGCCTCCGGACAGCTTTAATGAAGCCTGCATCATGCTGAAACACAAGCTTAGTTATCAAGAGGTGACCTGCTTCTCAAATCCCTTCAAAACCCCCAACGTGCTGCAACAGACACTGTTTTCATCTTCTCACAGAACGGCCAGATTGAGTCTGTGCAGCGTATGCATTAGGCATTAGAGATTTTTCCCCGGCGGGTCAGAGCTATTACTATAACTATTACGCAACCCAGCATCAAAAGCACAAAATAAACTCTCTAAAATGCAGGGATTAATCCAACTTGATGCTTCAGTGAGAACTACCTCCAAATAAGAGTCAAGACGCACCAGCAGAATAGGATGTCTGAAATAAATTGTCATGTGTTTTGCATTGAAACTAAAGCTTTTAGTTCTCTATAGTATCAGTTTCTTCCTGTGACCATGATGGATTGAGATGTTTACAGCTTCGTTAAATCCTTTTTAGACAAAGTGGAGGTCTGTTTTGATCATTAACCTTATTTCAAATGCAGGAGGCCAGATGCTTTGGGATAGTCTGGTCACCAGAGCAAAAATAGCTTATCATTAGGGGACAAAGAGGTGCTTTCAGCCCAGATTCAGTTTCTGACACATATCGACCTCTATTTCCCATCGTCACATAATAACGATCATTGTAGAGTCCTCGTGTAGACAGTGTGAAGCATGCAAAGCAAGTGATAAAGTGTGAGGAAGTTCTAGACGCATCTATTTGGGGTATAAGTCAGACTGTGGGGTTCTGGAGGCCCCACTGACAGAATGTGTAACCTCACGGCCCTCAATATGACATATAATAAATACACCATGCAAGATGTGTCAAATCTGTTTTAAAATTAAAACCTCAAGTAAAGTATGATACTATTTACATTACAGTTCAAAAGTTTGAGGTCAGTGAGAATTCTTTTTTTGAACGAAATTAACATTTATTTACAATTCATTAAATTGATCAAAATCGACAGAATAAACATTTATAATGTTTCTTTATAATTTATAATTCACAAAATGTATATATCAAATAAATGCTGTTCTACTGAATTTCCTTTTCAAAGAATCTTAACAAAATGAACCTCCATTTCCACAAAAATATTTTTCAACATTGATAATAATAAGAAATGGTACTTTGGAAGCAATTCAGCATATACAAATGTTTTCTGAAGGATCCTGTGACACTGAAGACTGGAGAATAATAGTATATAAAATAATGCTATATAAAAATAGCATTGCCATCACTGGAATAAATTGCATTTTAAAATATATTCAAATAGAAAACAAATAGAAAATAGTTATTTTCAACTTTAAAAATATTTCACAATAAATGCAGCATTGATGAGTATAAGAGACCACATTAAAACAATCATGTTCAGTGGAGTCCTAAAGTCTGACACCATTTCATATTTATTAAAGAATATAATATTTTTTCCCCATCAAAATTAATTGAAAAATGAATATTTTGGTATTTTGTATACATTTAAGAATCTTAAATCTTTCTTATTTATTTTTATTCTTCATGTTTTCACCTGATTCAAATTTCCAAAAGTCATTTTTATATTATTATTACATTAAATATTGTTTAAATTACTATTTATATCATTTGCAGGTTTGATTCAATTTCAATTTGGTCTCAGAGACTCGACTGTACATAAAGAACAGCATGCGAAGCATTACAGAATGAGACTAAAAATAAAATAAAAAATCCCTCTCTATTTTATATACTCTCTCTATTCAAAACGCATCAGTTTCTGTGTGTACCTACTTCAAGACCTCTGGGTATTTAAAACCTCGGTATGCATCTCTGCACCCCTCTAATTTTAATGGTGCACTTGAATTTCACCCCCTCTCTGTGACCTCCTTTCAGGCCAGGGCCAGGACAAATGAGTGTCTATGTGCCTGCGGGATTGGCTGGTCCACCCTCAGGCCATTGGCCCACATTGAGACGGGCTACTGTGGCTGATCTGAAACCAGTTTCGCCAGTTTTCATATAAGGATTAAGATAAGAATTTGGGTACTACAGGATGCCTCCTGATCCCAGCAAAAGGTTCATTTCACCCAGAGCTATTTGCAGAATCTCTGCTACATTTGCTGACACTGTTTTGCTGTGAGCTGGCAATTGGTACAGTATGTGCCCACCTCTCTCTCTCTCTCTCTCTCTCTCTCTCTCTCAGTGACCTTCTCCCTCCCACATTTTCTCAGTTATACAGGAGATATTTGCATTTTATTCAACAAGCCAAACCTGCCCCCTAAGATGTTTACATGGTACACAAACATAAATCAAACTCTGGGTCCCTGTGATGACTCATAACAAAGACCTGAGTATTATGCATTTGAATAACTAATAAAAGGGAAGGTTTTGGTTATATCACTTTGAATAACAAATCTCTTTAGGCTATGAAAAGGGCTGACGAAGCACTGGATAAACAGTATCTAAAAGGGATAGTTCACACAAACAGAAAAATCTATGAATTATTTATTCACTCTTATGTTGTTCCCAACCTATATATGACTTTCTTTCCTCCATGAAACACACAATCTTTTCACACAGGTCTTTTTCGATACAGTACATTGACCACATCTGATAATAGCCCCATAAAAGTAGCATAAATACACATTTAAATGTATGTCAATAGGTTTTTTTGTAAAAAAGTTTTTAAAGACATTAAAAATATAATGAAATGCAGCAAGGGTGCATTAAATTGATCAAAAGTGACAGTAAAGACACTTAGAATGTAAAAACATATTTCTGTTTCAAATAAACTGTTTTGAACTTTCTATTCTTTGATTCAGTTACAGTTCACTGGATGGGAAGATTATCATTTCACATCAATTTATGTTGTTTTTTTTGTGTTTAACCTGACATGAAGCTTTTCCATGACAAGGAAAATACTTAAGTGCTGATTCTACAGAAAGATTCTTATTTTGTTTTCCGCAGAAAAATAAAAGTATAGAAATAAAGGTGTTCAGGACGACCTGAGTAAAACATGAGAGCAAATGATTTTGAAACTATATTACAATGCTGGAAGTATAAAAAAAACGCATTAAGCGCACAGAGTGGAATTTCAACTTCAAATAATCAGTTAGATGTTGAAATGTAGTGTTTAGCATGCTTAAAATTGCATACAATTAGCACAATGCTTTTACATACATGCAGTGTCTGATGCCGGACTCCAAGCAGGTGGGAATGTGGAATTATGCTGACATAATTAATGGCTTGCTAAAATAAACAACGAAAACATAATCATTTATCCAAGCTGTGTTGATTTGCAAATGAGTTGAGGAACAAAATGGTATGCGGAACAACCTACATAAACATTGATGACAAGAATACAGTCAGCCATTGTAAACATGAAGATGTTAATGCTTTGGCATTCTGTCAGTCTTACTGATTAATGAGAAACATGTAAGCATATTCAATCTAGAAAAAGATCTACACACTGTAAAAATATATTGTTGGTTTAACTTAAAAAAGCAAGTAACCTGGTTGCCTTAAAATTTTGAGTTCATTTAAATTAAAAATGTGAGTTAATACAATGAAGAAAATGGTTTAATAAATAGAAACTCAAAATATTATTGTATCTGAACCACATAAATAAAAAACTTTTTGTGATAAATCATGAAAATAGCCCAATTTGGCATGTTTCACTGCATTATAACAATTAAAACACACAATTACACAATATTTTTACAAAATCTTTTAATAATATTTGAATAAAGGGTGACGTTAATTCTGAAAAAATTTTCATTGTATTAACTCAAAATTTTAATTTCAATGAACAATTCGATTTTACAGTGCAGTAGCACAAGAACAGATCCTAATATTTATCTAGTACAAAACAAGAGAAGACTTTCAGATTGAGATAAATGAGGCTAATTTATGATGGGAGACATTCTTGGTGTAGGATACTAAGGCAAAACAGTGTGATCTCATCCAAAAGAATCGCATATTACACCTCCAACTTATCATTCAAATTCCGTTGCGGGGTGGAATAAATTAGCACATTTCAGAATTTCCGACATGGCTGAAATTAGAAAGGAAACCAGGTTTTCTGTTGCAGGCAAGTTCAGGTTAGTGAGCTGTTCGAAATGTACATATTCCAAAAAGTCTAAAGAGGCAATATCTCTTCAGCATCCTTTACTAAAGCATAGACAGATGCCTGGCAGGGAAAATAAGTCAAAATCAGCTTTGATTAAATAGAAAATACCCAGTGCATTGGCATTTCTGTTTGGATTAGCTCTTTAATCTCTTTTTGACACACTTACTTTGAGTGGCAGTCATTGACAATTTGAAGTATTCCAGATATCACCAGCTCACAATGACCCTGGATATTGTGCTTGTGTGAGTTTTAGTGTGACATCAAATCCAAAAAAGCCACATGAGATGAATATTAGAGATTTTACTCATAGCAAACTTTAGCTTTTGCATATTCTATTAACATCAGAAATCGGAAAACTTCCTTTTGTCATTTTTTCTTGCCATCGTGATTTTTGGTTTCAGACTATTTTTCTAGAGTCTAGTGCTTATTTTAAGACATTGAGGACCCTATTTTACAGATCTGAGCGCATGGTCTGAAGCGCATGGCGCAGGTGCACTTAGGGCGTGTCCGAATCCATTTTTGCTAATTTAACGACGTAAAAAACGGTAAGTGTGCCAGGCGCACGGTCCAAAAGGGTTGTAGTCTCTTACGCTGCATTCACAAGGGGCGTCGGCGTTAACGCTTCTCATTTTCTTTGAATGGGTGACGTCATTCAAAACCAAAAATCACGATGGCAAGACAAAATGACAAAAGGAAGTTTTCCGATTGCTGATGTTAATATTATATGCAAAAGCTAAAGTTTGCTATGAGTAAAATCTCTAATATTCATCTCATGTGGCTTTTTTGGATTTGATGTCACAAACTGAATTTTGGGTTCCGTCGCGTCGCTTCACTCGTGTTGCAAGCAGCATAAGTTTAAGATTTCTCAACTTTTCAAGCAGCAACGCAGGCGTCATCCTATCAGCTCGCCCTATGCAAATACCCTAGACCAGACACTAGCCAATTGCGCTCATGCAACCTTAGTGAATGCAGAGTTAATGAGTCATGGGTGTGTTTTGGGCATAACATGCTGTAAACCAATCAGAGTCTCATCTCCCATTCCCTTTAAAAAGCCCCATGGTGGTTTTCTCTATTTACATGGTGGAATTAGCAGAAAGATTGAATGCTTCTCCAGAGTGGAATCCTTTTATTTTTAATATTTAAAAATGTTTGTGTGCTGCTATGCATCCCTGTGTGTAATAAGCAGAGTGTGCACGCGTTGTGCACCCACCTATAGGAGCGTATTACTACCACACCCTTTAAATAACACAAAAAATACTGTGCTATTGACTTTAGACCAGGTTTTTGTTGGTCAATCAATGTCACAGTCGTTTTCTGTTGCCTCAAAATAGCAACGCGCCAACAATGAGCCTGAACACACCTCATTTTCAGACCAGCATGCCCATGGACGAACAGATGGGCGTGAGTGCATCTGCTTTTTAAACAAGGTAGCGCTGGACGTGAAAATGATAATTGCGTCGGGCTGAAACTAGCAAAAAACACTTGCGTTGCGCCTGTCGTCACAGGAATGTTCTAGAGTAGTGCAGTAGGTAATAGTAATAGCTCAAGATCTAAAATCAAAGTTATGTTGGTTCAACTCAATTATCCTTTTTTTAATGAAAATTTTGAGATTTACAAGTTGGATTTACTTTAAAGGTGCAGTGTGTGATTTTAGTGGCATCTTGTGGTGAGGTTGTGAACTGCACCCCCTAACGCTCACCCCTCCCTTTCGGAGCACATAGAGAAGCTACAGGGAACGACAAAGGACAAAAATGTTGTCATTGGAGAGAGCAGAGTGTGACTAGCACTCTGTAGAGCAGTTTGTTCGATAAGGGCTACTGTATGACATGATGGCGCAAAATGACGATTTCACTGTAAGGGGACGTGGTAGATAGAAATGGCTCATTCTAAGGTAATCAAAACATAACGGTACATTAAGTACATTAAGTAAGTTGAGTATAACTCCACTGAAAACATAGTTATGTATATTATATAGCATTTCTGTCAATAGATCCTCATAAATACTACACAATGAACCTTTAAAAAGGTGTGTAGCAAAAATGCTGCATGTATATTTTAAGTAAGTTCAGCATATAATTGTTTTCAGTGTAGCCAGTTTTTATCATTCTCAATAGTTTATAGTGACATCGAGCATCTTAAGAACATACTGCCTTGAAAAAATATTCCATCTATTCATCCATCCATACTGCTTTATCCTCATTAGGGTCGCGGAGGGCCAGTTTCTTGTGCCACAGGCGGGTACACACCCTTAAAGCATGGCCGGGCTCAACAAATAGTGAATACTGAACAAATATTCACAAGCTAAAATTAAAATAAACTGCATGACAGATCTCAGATCAGTGTGAAAAATATAACTTTTATGCCTCATAGGTTGCTGTCCTGAGTTGACCTGAGGCATTTCAGCATAACTCTTCACAAAATAAACCCACTAAAATGAGCATTATTTGATCTCCTGCTTAAAAAGGCCATGAAATCACTGGACAACAGTCTTTAGTTTCAACACAGCTATAATGCATGGGCTATGTTTGGAATACCATAATAATCTTAATATGACTGCAAATAATACGTTTTATTTATAAAGCAAAAGCACCTCTCCTAAGCTCAAGGTCGCTGAAGGTCTTTAGAATATGTATACTTTTCCTGTTAGGAAAGAATAACCCAAATGACCAACTACATTTGCCAAAACAAATGAACAGAACTGAGTGAGTGAGTGAGTGAAATACTGTATTCTATTTCTATGTGCTTGACTTGACTTTCCATTTCCATGTGATGAACCGGAAGTAATGTCAGCCACAACATTTTCTTACATCTTGACTGATTATTTGGTTGGAGTACCAGATAAGACATTTTTGACCCACGTTATATTAGGTGGCCTTCACTAATTTGTACTAACATTAAAATGAATAATTTGATACAATGCACTTATTGTGAACATACATGTGTTCACATTGTACTTACATTTTAAAAAATAGCTGCATGTAATTACATCTGTAATTAATTTCTGTAGTTACATTTATAAATACACTGTTGACACTTCCCTTACACCTAACCCTACCCTTAAACTTACCCAGACCACCACACCTGTCCCTAACTTTACCTGTATCCCACCTCAATATCAGCAAAAGTGTTTTGCAATACAATATGAACACAAAAAGTATGTACTTATTTTTTGATGTAAGCACAATAGTTAAGGCCACCTAATATAAACTGGGACAGATATTTTTTTTACACTAAAATGAATAAAAATGCAAAATAATATTTCAAAATAAAATATGACAGCAGTGCAGCATACTCCTGTTTGAAAAGTTTCACTTCATCCTTAAAAGAATAGTATTCAGTATATTCTGTGCAATAAGTATTTCATTCTGAACAAGATTTGCTATTAGATGTGCTGTGTCCAAAAATCGTATATATTCTCTGAGATGGTACTTTTTGAAGAAAGTACATTCTCTATAGTATGAATGCAATCCGGTTGTAGTACATTAGTCATGTTGTCATTGTTATGTGACCTACATTGTCAGTTGAGTCACTTCACTGCCATTCACAAATCCTCTCCCATGGCCTTAAGGGATAGTAAAGTGATGGTGCAGGGATGCCGTATTTTTGTAGGCCAAAACCTGGAAACACTTCAGGTTCCACCATCCTTTAGACAATAGTTTTTTTGAATGGGGTTTTTGATTAAATTGCCTAAATAATGTCTGTGGTCTACGCACAAGATTACAGGTTTCACGTTTTATTCTACAACCTAAATTACCTCAGTAATACCCCACTCATTATTCTTGAAATTACTCTTGTATTAACAAGCCCCACAGTGGAAAATGAAACCATATCCGTACCGGCTGGGCCAGATTGGTACGGAATGGAGTGGTTAAACACAGAGAATGGTTTTGTTCAACGGTGAAAAAGCGGCTATACTGTTTTTTACCTACTTTATGAGAATATGCATATTCAGGAGGGAGATTCTCATTCTAGAGAGCAATTGATTGGAAGTGTAAAACTGTAAATGTGCATATATGAAAGAATTGTGAATTGAAAGTGAATTGCATCATTGTATAAGGATGACCTCAAAGCTAACAGATATGAACTAAAAGCCACAAATAATTTTGATCAAGTTATTTTGATTTCATGGCATCTTTATGCTTATTATTATCAAAGATTACAATGCCCACCTGTTCATTTTGATGTTCATTCGATTAGCGAACCGTATTTATATCTGCCATTTTATAACAAAAGCTTGCAACGTTTGCATCCATTCAGTGAGATCTCTGTTTTTATCTTGTGATCAGCACACAGTGGTCACGTTGCCATCGCCTTCTAATTTTCGCTCTTTATTAAATTAATGAAATAAATAAATAAACAGGAAGTAGGAGCGAACCATCTGCCTCCCTCACAGTAACACTTCTACTGCAGAAAAACCAGTGCATGGCTGACAGGATGACTGGATGCGATCTCCATGGCAACACTACAGCACTCTGGCAGGTGCTTCTACACATCATCTGGCCCTGTGTTAACAAATAGCAAGAGCTTAACAAACCAAGCGCAATAAAGACTTTACGGCTATAGCACAAGTACAGGATCACATATACTCACTTAACACTCTTGCGCACACACAAACACACTTCTTCCAGCAGGGTGGGAAATTACATGTCGTGCATTCAAGCGAAAGCTTTGTGAGCTAAAACACACACACACTTGTGTACGTTGTTGAGAAACTTAATGTCTCTTGTACAACGTTCATATCACCCTGTTAGAGGAAGGTCACATCGCCTGGCAACAGAATGCATCGAGCTCCAGCTGTAATTTTAATTAGGGCAAAACTGTTTCCTGCCCTGTGCTTCCTCTCCTTCCATTCACAGACGTGCGGTCGATACAAGCAGGTGAAGTGGGCACATCTTCCACCTCACTGCTTTGATTCACATGCAAACAAATCCATATGGCCTAAGGAACAACTCCAGAACACATCTTTCATTTCAATCTATATGAAAGGGGAAAGGGACAGTTTAGTTCTTAATATTATTAGTATTATGTCTTACTAGTATGTTGTTTACTTGTGCAATATCAGTTTATAATATTGATTACAGTATATAATTTTTTTAATCCATATGATCTGTAAAAAATATATGATTTTTTAAAATTATCTAAACACACTTTTTTCAGAAATGAATTAAATGCATTAAACTGATCTTAAAGGGATAGTTCACCCAAAAATGAAAATAACCCCATGAGTTTCTCACCCTTAAAGGATTAGTTGACTTTTAAATCAACTTTTGCTGATAATTTACTCTTAAATTACTGAAAATGACCAATCGTTTCGTTAGATAAGACCCTTATTCATCGTCTGGTATCGCCTGGTATGGTTTAAAGCCCTTTGAAGCTGCACTGTCATTTGGACCTTGAACCGTTTGGGGTCCATTGAAGTCCATTATATGGAGAAAAATCCTGGAATGTTTTCATCAAAAACTTTAATTTATTTTCAACTGAAGAAAGAAAGAAAGAAATGGACATCTTGGATGACATGGGCGTGAGTAAATTATCAGCAAAAGTTTATTTAAAAGTGAACTAATCCTTCAAGTCATCCTAGGTGTATATGACATTCTTCTTTCAGCCGAACACATTCAAATTAACAGACGAACAGAGTTAAAATTTTAAAAATAGCCTGGCTCTTCCAAGAATTATAATGGCAGTGAATGGCAGCCCAAAATGAGAAGCTCAAAAAAGTGCATCCATCCATTACAAAGGTAATCCACACGGCACTGGGGTTAATAAAGGCCTTCTGAAGTAAATCGATAGGTTTGTGTAAGAAAAATGTATAATATATTTAAAACTTCATAAAGTAAATTATCTAGCTTCCGGCAGACCTTCTGTATTCAACTTACGAAAAAAGCATAAACAAGACTTACAAAAAAAAGCATAAACACCAGTAAATAATGGGGAATTTTCATTTTTGGGTGAACTATCCCTTTAAGTGACAGAAAATACATTTATAAATGTTACAAAAGAACTTTTGAACTTTCTATTGATCAATGCATCCTGAGAAAATGTATCATGTTTTTCACAAAAATATTAAGCAGCACAAATGTTTTCAACATTGATAATAACAATTAATGTTTCTTAAAGCAGCAAATCAGCATATTAGAATGATTTCTGAAGGATTGTTGTGACACTGAAGACTGGAGTAATGATGCTGAAAATTCAGCTTTGCCATCAAAGGAATAAAATTGCATAGCCTATTAAAATAAAGTTATTTTAAATAGTAATAATATTTCACAATATTACTGTTCACTATTTTTGATCAAATAAATGCAGCCTAGGTGAGCATATGAGACTTCTTTCAAAGACACTGACAAATCTTATAAACTTTTAAATGATTAAAAAAAGATACATTTACTATAAATCAAAATGTACTATTACGCAAAATTGCTTCATAGAAATGTTCTTACCCAACTGGTTTGGTTAGTCTTTAAGGTTACATTTGTATGTATGGGTAGCACTTTATTTTACAGTCCTGTTCCCCCATGGACATATGATGTACTTTTTACAGTAATTACAATAACTGGGTAATAACTAGGTACTGACTAGGTACTGAAGTTACCTTATTTTACTCAGTATTTTCTTAGGTAAGTACAATGTAAGTACGCATACTGTAAAATAACGCAACCTTTGTATGGTGTTTAATCTTTTGTTTAAATATTTTTACTGCCACGCAAGGAATAAGAATTAGATTTTTTGCAGCCGATTATTATATTCATTTTGGGTCACATAAAGTTCAATAAGCTCTACGATAAGCATATAGGATTTTAAATCTTCTGAATGATCTGATGAGCTTAGAAAAAGGTGGTGGCATTAAACAAAGGCCGGAGACGTAGCACTGGAAGTGAAGACAGATACAGTGGGGTTCATTTACAGGCAGAGATTGTGAAGGTTGGAACAAAAACAAAAATCTGGAGTGGTCTGTCCAGAGGTGCGGATTAGGGTGCCATTCCTAATATTTACTGTACACAGAGATCTTTCTGTTATTAATACCATGTGATGCTCCAAAAGGGAGGGTGAGGACAGAGAGCCTGCATAATAAAGCTGGCAGATGTTTTGTCTGACAGTGATATACTAATCTTGGCGTTAAACATGATTGCTAATATCAATCAGCTGTGGATTATTAGAAATTCACATAAATGATGAAAGTGTTTCAATAATCTCATTTCACTTCCATTTTACTGACATTCTACTTATCCAGCAATGGACTTGTCACTGTACAAACTAATTATGGCAGCATTCTGAGTGAAATTGAGATATGATTGAGCATGCTTTCCAATTTCACCACGGCTTTAATTTATGTGTCCTCATTCCAGACTGCATTAATTAAAAATACGATGGCTGCGTCTATCGGTCTTTTTATGTGTTGCTCATACTAAGCTCTAATAAGGGGAGTTGTGGGGAGTTCGGCATCAGCACGTTTAATTTTAGTGGTTGCGCTGTGCTGGAGGGTAGGGTCGCTCTCACGTGGGCCTGCGTTGAGCTGGATGTGGACAGGCTCCTCACTCATAACCTGTCAACATGAAGTAATCCCTCACTGCAGTTCTGCCACAGCGATAAACAGATCGCAGGGATTGGGCAAATCGGGGAACGAACAGCTTCATCATCCAATCAGAGTCTGTTCTTTCCTGTAAGTGGATTTTTTTCACATGCTGTAAAACACTGTGTGCTTTTTAAAGATGTTCTGTGCCTTCTCTAAAAGCACACCCTAAAATGAATGGTCTAATTATATATTATATTCAACTGTTGGAACATTGCAAACTATACATTTCTTAGCTTATTAATTTATTTATAATAAAAATCTAGATTATTTTTATGTTAAATACACTACCATTCAAAAGTTTGGGGTCAGTTAGACTTGTTTTTTTTGTTTTGTTTTTTATAAAAGGACTGAATATTTTTATTCAGGGTCCATTAAATTGATATCTAAGTGACAATAAACACAATTCAATTGTTACAAAAGATTTATTTTTCAAATAAATGTTTGTTTAGAAAAAAAACTTGGTTTCTACTAAACAGCACAACTGTTTTCAACATAATAAAATTGATTTCATGAGAATGATTTCTGAAGGTTTATGTCACATTGATGACTTGAGTAATAGCTGCTGAATTGCAAAATACATTTTTACAATTCATTCAAATAGACAACAGGTATTTACAATTGTAATAATCTATCAAAAAAGTTCTGTTTTACTGTATGTTTTTAACAAATAAATTCAGCTTTCTATTTCCTATTATTTGACTGTAATAAGCTACATTGAGCATGTTATGTCATAATTATTGTTATTCTTTGTTATTTCCTTTCCTAACTGACTGGCTCATAGTCTGTGTGTCAGCGTGTTTATATCTGCGTTCTTGCATGTGAGTAAGGGACAAATGCAGATGAAGTCATTGTTGCGAATGACGATAAACATTTGTGAACTCTATTGGCACGTAGGGCAGATGACAGCCAGGCAGTGATGGGCTACTGTATCAACTGTTACTGGCTTATGTATTTCTGTCCAGAGCTGATAAGTTGACTCCATCCTTGCCTTATTTAGTCAGCCAGAGGTCTGTGCTGCTGACACACCAGAGAGCATAAGAGAGAGAGCGATAGAGAGAGTGTGTGTGTGTGTGTGGGGCTAGGGGTGGGGGTGGTACACAGAGCACAGGGCTGTAGGTTGACTGAACAATTAAATGCTCCTATACTCCCTCCTTTTTATGGTGAATGACTAATATCAACTGGAGCTGTGAAGAGGGTGAGAAAAGGTGGGTGGAAAAATTGAAGGGCTCTTTTACCTCTCTCATTCTTTCATTCATAATCACTAGTATAACCAGGGGCAAGGCATTCATTATAAATGGGGGGAGGTGGGGTTTGCACGTATCCATACCACATTTAGACATTTCTATCAATTTATATGTTCCATCAATTTATATGTTGTATGCTCAAAGTATTAATAAATACCCATGCCTTAATGGGACCACCACAGGTTTCAAATAGAGACGTTCCTAGGGTCATTTTTCATCTGAAATGAATTTACATGAATTTACATTAGATTCTGACACTGAATCTATCACGTTTCCTTTCACAGTGAGGCCAAGTACGCAAGTTAACCTTTCACACCAACTCCTAAAACAGCAGATTCTGTTGACCACAGCAAAAGCTCTGCCCCTGAAGGGAAGGGGTGTGTGTGTGTGTGTGTGGGGTTATATTTAAAACCCTTTAAAGAGAATACACTCTAGGGTGGAGTGAAGATACTGAGCTGTATTACTGTATCAATCTTTAAAGCACTGATAGCCAGCCAAGATTGTAACCGTTAGCCTGCAAGCATGTAACTGAATGCAAGTAATGCATAGTAAAATGGCTTTACTTTAATTTCATAGCACTGGTACTGACCCTGGCGCGTAAGCCCTGTAACCCTGACCCACTGCTCGCAGAGGGAGAGGTAACCACAGAACACTCCTGAGAGGGACAAATGCCAGATACTCTTCTAATGGTGCCCAGTATGTGCTATGTGGCTTATTCCATGTTAAAATAAACACAGAAACTGTAAACAGCCTGAGAGTGGCACTCAAACCAACTGTTAACCTTTTTGACCCATTTGAACACTGGCAGCACAAGTGCTGCCTATATTCTGCGTCATGTAATTTATTTATTGATCGTCTGATCACTAACATAAGGTCAGAACGTCAGAGTCACTAGGCAGCCGGAACACATACATGAGGCAGACGTGCTCATATAAACATACCAACAATTATTTAGTAATATCAGTGGTCTTTAACCCATAAGTAAAAGATCTGGGCTGAAAAGTGCTCTTTTATTCGTTACACCTACGTTCGTGGGTAGGGGTTAAATGTTACAAATTTTACAGGTTCAGTTCCAAATTGGAGTGACACATTAAGCCTGAATTTGTGTAATTCTGCTCTGTTGTTTAATACCTAATCATTTCTTTGCTGGTTTGGGCCATTAAACTGGCACAATGTCCTCTATCCTAACTGAGAATATGGAAATGATCTATACTGTTCAAAAGCTTGGGGTGAGGTAGATTTTGTAATGTCTTTGAAATAAGTCTCTTATGCTCACCAAGGCTGCATTTATTTGATCAAAAATAGAGTAAAAAACAGTCATATGATTTATTAATACAATTTGAAAGGACTGTTTTCTATTTTAATATTAAAATGTAATTTATTCCTGTGATGGTAAAGCAGAATTTTTAGCATCATTACTCCAGTCTTCTGTGTCACATGATAGATATCATTCTAATATGGTGATTTGGTGCTGAAGAAATATTTCCTATTGTTATCAATATGGAATGTTCAATTATCTTCTTATCTTTAGTATTTAACTAAAAAAAAAAAGATATTAAAAAAAGAGTATTAAAGGCATAGTTCAACCAAAAATGAATATTCTGTCATCATTTACTCACCCTCAAGTTGTTCCAAACCTGAATGCATTTCTTTCTTCTGCTGAACACAAAAGACATTTTGAAGAATGTTGGTAACCAAACAGTTGATGGGCCCACTGACTTCCATAGTATTTTTTCCACACTATGGAAGTCAATGGGGCCCATCAACTGTTTTGTTACCCATATTCTTCAAAATATATTTTGTGTTCAGCAGAAGAAAGAAAATTCATACAAGTTTGGAACAACTTTTGTGTGAACTATCCCTTTAAGACCCATTAGTAAGACCCTTTCTTATCCGGTGGCTTTAACATTATGAGTGGGAGCACATAAGGACAGCTTTCACTTTATTAAAATACTCTAATGTTTGTTTGTGTAAGAATCACCGACTTGGATAATCCTTTATTGACTCACTATTAGAACATGGCTGCAAGTAACCTCTCTAATCCACTGGTTATGCTTATACAGTGTGTGTATACATTCATACATAACTTATTCTGGAATTTGGTCTATTAAAGAGGTTTGATTAAAGATGTTTGACAAAGCATCTGATCGGGTGGTTAATGGAAGTAACATGAGCACGTGAGTTCCCCAAGACCTGTTTAGGATGCAATGAATTTGTGTGCCTTGAATAAGTGGTTTACACAACACATCCATTAAAATGTCTGTCTAGTATGGCTCTTGGCAAGGGAACAGACATCATAATAGTGCACACGAGATGCATGACCCCATGACTGCTCCCTGTGCATCTGAGCTATGGACAAATAATAGACACCAATCCTCAAAAAGGTTGTTTGTGCAACCTTTTAAAATTAATTCTTCCTATAGAAAATCTAAGAAATCTGTTCAAATCACCTGAACATTGCTGAACATTGTTGGTGACTGTGAAGCAACATTTCAAAATAGGTCTACGAAATACCGTTAATGAATGACATCTAAATAGTTGCCCCATACGCCATACGTCTGAACCATGCAGACATCACAGCTTAACAGTACAAGCAGTAACAATCTTGGGAATGTTACAGAAGCCTTGATGTGTCTGGTGCACTTGATCACACCAGTTTCAAGTCAACCTGTCAAGATCGCACATTATATATTACCAATTCTTGATGTCTCTACAGTTGTTAGGGTCAAGTCATGTATTCTTGTTATAATAAATTCTTGTCATAATTCACGTTGTTCCAAACACATTTGACTTTCTTACATGCAACACAAAAGAGAAGAATGTACTGACCATATAATGATAGTACATGGGAATCCGTGCTGTTAGCTTCAAAATGACAAAAATGCACCATCCATTAAACTATCCAATCAATTTCTTTTAAAGCCATATAGCTTTTTGTGACTAACAGACCAAAATTTGACTGATAGCTTTCAGTTCTGAATATGTGGACGTGCAACTGATAATTAAAAGCTACATTGGAGGTTAATTGTTATTTCATTTAATTGTATTATATAATATTATTACTTTTAGACTATTATAGTATTTATTAATATTTGTAATAGGCATTTATTTTTAACAAACTTATTTTAGCTTATTTTTTTATAAGCAACATTTCTAATTTTCATTTAAGTTTTTTCTATGTAATATTATTTATATATATATATATATATATATATATATATATATATATATATATATATTAATAGCAGTGTTAGTTAACAATAACATTGCAGTGGAGGGGAAGATTTAAATTAGGGTCTGTACTAGGGTTGTCCCTACTATCTTAATGAGTCATGGGTGTGTTTTGGGCATAATGTGCAATAAACCAATCAGAGTCTCATCTTCTTTTCCTTTAAAAGCCAGTTGTGCTTGCACAATGGGGGCTTCGCTATTTACATGGCGGAATTTGCAGTGGAAAGACTGAACACTTCTCCAGAGAGAAATCCTTTTATTTTTAATATTTAAAAATGTTTGTGTGCTCTTGTGCGTCCCTGTGTGTGTAATAAGCAGAGGGTACGTGCATTGTGCACCCGCCTATAGGTGCATATTACTAACGCGCCCTTTAAATAACACAAAAAATACTGCATTTTCAGTTGCATCAAAATAGCAACGCACCAATGATGTGCCTGAACACACCTCGTTTTCAGACCAGCACGCCCATGAGTGAATGGATGGGCGCGAGTGCATTTGCTATTTAAACAACGTGGCTCTGGACGTGAAAATGATAATTGCGTCGGGCTGAAACTAGCAAAAAACACTTGAGTCGCATCTGGCATCGCATTGTGCCAGGTGTATGAGAACACACATAGAATTTAGTTACTTTTTGTCATTTTGAAGCTCAACGGCCCACATTCCTATCCACTTTCGTTACATGAAAAAGAGCGTCCAGGACATTCTTCAACATTTCTCCTTTCGTATTCCACTGAAGAAAGAAAGTCACACAAGTTTAGAACAACATGAGGATGAATAAATGATGACAGAATGTTTATTTTTGACCCCAGATAGGAGATTTTCAGCGAAGGAGGTGCCCTACCTTGAAACTGCTATTTCCACTTTCGTCCTGGCGATAGCTGCTGCCCTTCGAGCCCCCTCCACGGCCCTGTCCACTTTTTCTTTAGTTTTATGGTTTTTAAGAGGAATAAGCTGCTTCCTTATCCCACGCACCAACACGTTATTTTTATACTTCCCCTCCTCTTTGGTTCCATCTGGCAATATTGTGCATCCGTATCCATGCCTCTTGTTGTTCATCCATTCCCCTTCGTACTTCAGCCCATTGGATCGCTCACTGACTCCAAACCCATTGCGCTTGTCATTCTTCCACTCGCCCATGTAGGACTCGGTGGTGGTGGCATCTACGTGGTCCTCCATGGGCGTGAACTCATCGGGCACCTCTCCGTCTCCATAGCTGATGGTGGAGTTGGCGTCGCTGGAGCTGATGCGGCTCATGGTGGCGTCACTACGCGCAGAGCTCCGTTTGCTAGAGATGGACGTTTTGGAGTCAGATTTCCGTAGCTGGCGGAGGCTGCCGAAGAGGGACCCGCGGCGGAACAGGCCCTTCTTCTTCCCGGTGACGACTTCGGTGTCGCTGTGAAAATTCAGCACAAAACCACCACGGCTTCCAACTGGAGTGTCAGGTACCGTGTCCTGCAGAACGGCACCATTGCTTTGCACACTTCTTAGGGAGGCCAGGGAGGTGCGAAGCGGAGAGCGTATGATGGTGGCCATTCCATAAGGCACGCTCTGTCGCACACCGTAGCCATGCCTCATGCCCCCCATCCACTGGCCTTGATAAGTGCCTTTTGAAACACAAAACATTGTTAAACTTGTGTTCATTTTACTTGATCAATTTAAACTTGATCAAGTAAATAAACTGGTAAATTTGGATTGAAACATATTGATACTTTTAGTCTTAATGATAAAACAGTATGCATTTTAGGTACATTAGCATATCAAGTATCAATTAATGTTAGCTCATGATTCATCAGAGCTTCCCTAATCTAAAATCACTGACACAATTCACACACAATATCAGCAAGCACATTTGTAAACTAATATGGCGACAAAATGCAAAGCAATAGGTAAATGTTGGGTGTCACATTGCGATGCCATGAAATGCATAGGGTAGATTGTGGCACAAGTTTAATAATATACAATCGTCTTCAAATTATGTCATGTGTAAAGTACCATATGTTGTGCATTTATGTATTCATCCTTATGTCATCAGCATTTGTTTAGTGTACTTTGAAAGCATTAGGTTTTATTTACACTAAGTGGCAACGACCTGTGACCTGACAGTTGGCCAAAACAAAAATAGAGTTAGGAGCCTTGAACTGGTCCTTTTTCATGATTTTCTATTCCATTACATTTCTTAAAATTGCATTCTTATGGAATTGCATCCTAGTATTTAGTGTAAAGACTTTTACTGAATCTATAGCATGAAACATACATCGACCTGTGCAGTCTGATTCCCAAATGATTCGCATGAGCCAGTTTTTATTAGTGAACAAAAGCATACAATGAGACCAGTGTGCAATTCCTGAGCGAATGACTCATTATCCAGATCATTTTAGAGAATATATCGATTGATAGTCTTTGAATAGATTGATGACAGTTTTTTTGTTGACAATGTCTTGTTAAATGTTTATTTGTGTATTATATTATTATTATTTTTATCTTATTTTAAGTATTACTTAGCACCTTATTTAATAGTATTTTATTGTTATTTTTCTTGTAATATTGTATATTTATTTTTCTTGTCAATATTTGTTTTGTGTATAATGTCAATATTGCCATTAATTACTTTAAATTTAAATTAAATACATTTAAAACTGTCTGTGGCCAATTTTTAAACGAATGACTCGTATGATCCGATTCTTTTAAGCGAATCAAAAACATTCAAGACTCCCAAACGAATCATTCTTATGAGCCGGTTCTTTTAAGTGAATCAAAAAACGATTATGGATCAGTCGGAGCGGTTTCTGAATTAATCTGACTCACTTATACTGAACCGCAAGTTCTTACTTTCGTCTTGTCCGAATCGAAAAGAAGCAACAGCTGTTACAGTGTTATGTTGCACTTAAGGCTCGTGAGGCTTAAATCGGCGTCGTTACTGACTGGTTGTTCATATTACAATTTGTAGACAGCAAAGACATGAGTTTTGCTGTATGTATGAATGAATGAATGAATGAACGTTATATATATTTTTGTTTGTTTGTTTGGGCCTAAACTACTATTGATAAACTGTGAGGATCAGCATTTGTCTTTTTGCAGAATAAAATTGATCCCTGATTTGTTTTATCTGCAATGATCATTTGGCAACAAGCAGCTGAGGGCAGCAAATCAAAGAATGTGTTATGTGTTCTTCCTCGAAATGTGACAATAAAGGAACCGTAATCGCAATCGTTCAGTTGCTTACGATTCGCATCCCTAAACATACAGATGGCATTTGTAAACAGCAATGGCACTTACCACCATCCCCATAGGTTTCGACTCCATAGCCATCCTGTAGTCCATTACTCCAGGTCCCATCGTATCTAGCAGGTGTATTGGTGCTCTGCCGAACTCCATAGCGACCCTTGAACCCGTGACTCCACTCCCCACGATAAAGCCATTTTCCCTTGGTCTCAACACCAAGCCCGTGTCGTTTGCCTTGCGACCAGTAGCCCTGGTATGTATTCCCGCTGGGCCAGGTGTAGACCCCGACTATCTCAAAACCGTGGGACCAGGACCCAGCGTACTCGCCTTGACCCTTGGGTCCCGTGCAGATGCCGTGTCCGTGGGCTTTCCCGTCCTCCCATCCGCCACAGAAAGTGCCTCCATCGTCGAAGTCGAACCGTCCGCCCGTCATTCAGAATGGGATGAAAATAAAAGCAGTCGTAACGTTGCCGTGCGCTTCTTCTTGTCTCTCTCTTTCATTAAACCTTTTTTTCCAGCCGACTTCAGCAGCAACGATGAAACTTGGGAAAATTAATCACAATGGAGATGTTGTTGGTTGGTATTTTTGCTTGGGTTGTGAGAGTATGAATGAGGACGCAGGTTTAGTGCATCATTACCGAAGCCGCACACGCTGGAACCGCCGCTGCGTTTCACCGACTCCCTCCGCTCGCAGGCGCTGTGCAGAGCAGACACAACGAGACCGCGCGCGGCTCGCCAGCGAAAGAAGCTGCCAATCCTCCCGCGTCATCGCCGCGGCCACGCCCACTTCACCCTCACTACTCTTTGAGGAGGCGCAGGTTCAGTAGATTTAACAATTCTTTTTTTTTTTTTTAACTCTAAATAAGTATCTTAGCACACTACAGAGAAGTTACCAATTACATGTTTTGGGGAGTTTTAAACTGAACTTTCTATATACATGTGTAGCATTTGTGTTTACTTAAACATATTATGGAATGATTTATGGAATGGAATGAGAAACTTATAAGAGGAAAGGTGTCTATAATATAAATTTGTGTATTTGATGTGCAGAATGACAGAATGTGAATAGCAATACATTATAGCCATTGCAATTATTTAATTTCATAGGAAAATTCCATATGAAAAACCCATATACATAAAAAATAAGTGGGCTTTTGCTTTATTATGTGACTAATAACTTTTGTTCTTGTTGCATTACATTTAAAAATTGTTCAGAAGGTGGAAATTGACCATCATGGACAGATGAACTGCTGTGGCAGGCTTATGTGTAGAACTATAGAAGTAGGCCTGAATTTCACAGATTGTTAAAAAAAAACACAACTCTAATGCCATTAGTTTGATAAAATAGCAACATTTTAATTGTGAAACTCTATTCTTACTAGAATGTTCTTTATTTTTGTAATTCGATGTTCTCTTATGACCAGGAGCCCAAGAGCCACTAGGGGGCATCAGCATACTTCCAAAGATTTGAAATTCTTTCAAAATAAATTACAAAAATCTAACTTAATTAAAACACTACAAACTAGGTACAACATAACATTATGTTTCTTAAATTATTTTGTTCTCATTTTAATTTGTCTCCTCAACTACTGCTGTTTTCATTGACATCAACATGAAGACCACATTGCTTGAAGGCATACTTAATACAACATACTTAATTATAGATATAGAGAATTATGTGTAATTATGTGACTTTTTTATACCTGTTTTGCTTCTTAAAGCTGAATTGAACCCCATTATTTTTTTTTAGAGATGTCTGTACGTCCTTTCAATAACCGAGTTATTTTGGCTGCCATTCATTCTAACAAAATAATTAATTAATAATTATAATTTCAATGTACATATATTTAACATATAGGTATCTAGTTACAACTGTGTAGCCTAGTAGGCCCTACCTATTTGTGAAACTTGGCGGAGTCTCTTTTTATTGTATCCTAGATTATATTTATAGTAGGCTATTATACTGCAAATCATAATTTATATATAAAAAAATCTCAAAATTGTATAATAGTTTGTAATCAACGGCTTAATGTAATTTGATAGAGAAGAACAGTCTACAGAGACATCTGCTGGTTCATTTAAAGAGTGCGCTTCTGATTTATACTTAAACCATGATGGAAATGCATATATTATAAATATTCACTGTTAAATAAAGCTGTTAACTAACTTTATTCGAGAGCACAAAATGCAATAATTTTCTTTTTATTCGATTTAAATAGAAACCCCGCCTAATATATATTTATATTTTGCCTATACATTCCATTATTATGAATGTGGATGAGTGTCCTTTAAGAAGTTGGGTACCACACTGGAGGCTGCGCTGTTCAACACACTGGCTGTGTCTTAAAACCTAGTGAGTTGCCTATCTAGACATCATTTGTGGGCATCATAGTCTCGCGCTAGCAGCTAACGCGGGTACGCGCCTGTGATGGCCATACAGGCTGCAAGCGCGTAATATGCTCGAACATGCTGCACGCGCGTAGGATGCACAATACCGTCGTAGTCAACTAGGTTTTGAGACACAACCATTGGCTGATAAAATGGCGGTGGAAAACAGCGGTGAATCTCAGGATGAGAATGAAATCCTTATTACGAAGGACGCACAGGACAGCGGTGAGGTTGTCGAGAGCACAAAAAGCAAAGAGTCCAAACTGATATTGTACCACTGGACTCAGTCATTCAGCTCTCAGAAGGTAAGCGATCCCATAATTCTACATTGCTGGCGTAGACAGCTCAAGAGCATCAGGGTGGATGCAGTCTGTTGTTTTGATTGTGATATTCACATAACATTTAAAGATCTGGCATTGTTTAGATTATTCCTCTATTCATATGGCTGTCTCAATTAAACAATTGCTGACTGACAGCATGTTAATTATTCATAAATTATCCATTATTAATGATGCATGTTAATGTAAGTGTGTAGGTTGTTGAATTACTGTAATAATAACTGAGAGATATATATTAGACGCCTGAATCACAACTATGTTGTAAAGTTGTAAAACCAGAGAATGGCCAAAGAGCTTTGGCTAGCGTTCTGGCAAGGTTCTCCTAAAGTTATTTTAACGTTAGTAGAATCATTCACTGTTATCGGGCCTTTAATAATGTTCTCAAAACATTAGCATAAAACATTATTTACATTTAGTTTATAGAAGCTTTTGATAACACTTTATTTTACAGTGTTATATGTTACATGTATCATAGCAATATCAGTAAATTATGCATAATTACATGCAACTAACCCGGCCTCAACCAAATCCTATTCCTACCATAACCTTAAGTACGAAACGTATAATGTAAGTTGTTAATTAATATTACTGGATACTTAAATATGTAATTACACAGTAAAATAAAGAGTAACCAAGCTTTTTTCTGAAACGTTTTAGTTTAGAATGAACATTCAAAAGTAAGTGTAACGTTCCCGCAATGTTTGCAAAATGATCAAATGGAATGTTCCCTTGATGTTTGAATAACCAAAATGTCTTTAAAACATTTAAAAAACATATAAAAAAACATATTTTTGTTAGTTGGCTGCTGTTGCTGAGTGCAAAATAACTGATGTTTCAGTCTTTCTATGGTATAGCATTCTAAATAAATGGATATTGTTTCTGTCATAGGTGAGACTGGCAATAGCTGAGAAAGGTCTTCAATGTAAGGAGTATGATGTGAGTCTGCCTCTGAGTGAACACAACGAGCCCTGGTTTATGCGTCTGAACCCCACTGGAGAGGTTCCTGTGCTGGTTCACAATGACAATGTCATCTGTGACCCCACACAAATCATGGACTATTTGGAGCAGAACTTCTGTGATGGTAAACGCTTAAGATAAGGGCTTAATGTTGTGTTTAAAACAGTATTTACATTCAAGAATGCATGAATTCTACTGTAAAGTGCAATAAAAACAACAGTACTAAAGGACATGTAATGTTGATTAACCCTGTGATGTAAAATTATTTTAATCACCCAGGGTGTAATGTCACATAATAATAACAAAAGCTTTTCTTTTCTTTTGTTATTAAAAGTCTGTCCCTTATATACAGTATATATATATAAGGGATATACATACGTACTGTATACATCCATACACATACATCCGAATCAGCCTTCACGCTTTCGTGCATCAATGAGTCTTGGCCGCCCATGACCCTGTCACCGGTTCACTTTCCTTGGACCACTTTTGATAGATACTGACCACTGCAGGCCGGGAACACCCCACAAGAGCTGCATTTATTACATTAAAAATATGTAATACATTAAAAATATAAACATTAATAATATACATATTTTAAATAAATATATAGTAATGATTCAAAGAATTAATATAAATTATATCTACTCTACATTTGACCAGTAGTGGTACATAGTTGTACATTTTTCTGTTATTGTTTTAAAGTAAAAATAAACATTACATTTTTTTCTTAGTGATTTAATCATTTATGCATCAGAGGGTTCAATACATGTATGAATAAACAAATTAACAACTGATTTCTCATGTGTATATATACACATTAATTAATAGCTGTAATTTTTCGCTACTGTGTTTATGTTTATTTTATGTTTGAGCTACTTTTGTTCAGTGCATTTGTCGTCTTCTTTTTATTTGGTTACATTTATGTTTGCATGCATCATGTTAAGTGCAGTACTTTGGATTACATGAGAGGCATTGGAGGGTGAGTCAAAATAAGATATCTACCATAGCAGCTCATGTAGATTACAGCAAAAAAAATTGGCTCATTTATCTATGTTGTTTGTTTCTCTGAATCAGAGCACACGCCAAAGCTGATCCCAGAAGAGGGAAGCACATATTATCATCGAGTACAGCATTACAGAGAACTTCTGGACTCCCTGCAGATGGATGCGTACACCCATGGCTGCATCCTCCACCCAGAGATCACTGTAGACTCCCACATCCCAGCTTACGCCACCACTCACATTCGCAGTAAGACGGCGACAGAGTGTTATAACTTCATATGACCGTACAGCTTTTTGGGGTATACTGTGAATTAACTGTGATTTCTGTTTTATAGCACAGATTGGAAACACAGAATCTGAGCTCAAGAAACTAGCAGCAGAGAATCCTGATCTTAAAGACGCTTATATTGCAAAACAGAGGCGCCTGAAGGTTAGTAGACTTTCATGCAGTGTTCAGTTTCAGTAATTCATATGTTCTGGGCATCTGTGTGCAGTGGTTTTATTCGACTGAGTATGTGCAATTAATTTAGATTACAATCTTGCTTATGATACCAATAAAGTGATTGCTGCAACTTGTTTTTATTTCATGGAGATGGTGGTCCAGTGGGTTAAACCACCTAACTGACATGCAGAAGGTTGCTGGTTCAATCCCAGGTCACCACCAGTGTGTCCTTGAGCAAGGCACTTTACTCCACTTTACTCCACGTTGCTTCAGGGTGATTGTCCCTGTAATTAGTGCACTGTAAGTCGTCTGCCAAATGAGTAAATGTAAATAAAATACTATTTGTGTGAACCTCTCTAGAGTAAATTGTTTGACCATGATAACATGAAATACCTGAAGAAACTCCTGGATGAACTTGAGAATGTTCTGGATCAAGTGGAGACGGAGTTGCAGAGGAGGATTGAGGAGACACCAGGTAGGGGAATCTTCTATTAAACACAGTAAAAACACTGACAAATGTTTTGTTTAAAAAAAATTTTGCGGGGACATAATAAATTAACTGATTTTATTCAAAATTAAATTGATAAAATTATTATTTTGATCAAATGTCGATCATCACTAAGCTTAGTTTATTTTGTACACAAACACACTGGCTGGGAGAAAATTAACCAGATATTAAAATGTGCTTTATAGGGTAACGTTTACATTTAAAGTCGTGATTTAATGTAAGTATCAGCAGATCATTACTTCTGCATGGTGACATAAATCCGCTCAAGGCCTTCAATCATCTTCAGAACACAAATTAAGATATTTTTGATGAAATCTGAGAGCTTTCTTCCCCCCGATAGACCTTAATGTTATGAAGCGACGAGAATACTTCATGTGCGCAAAACAAAGTTGTAAGAATTATGACTTTAATCAACAATTTCTTCTGTTCCATGTCAGTCTCCTACGCTGTTCACGTAATAAACAGTGCAGCGCTTCCAGGTTCTACATCAGACTGCCGGCTCACCATTGGCCAACGCTGTTCATTTGACCACAACAACGCATGCATGTGATGCTAACGCATGAGCTAGCCAATAATAAGTCTGCGTTTTGAAATAGAAACTGGTAGCGCTGCACATTTACAAACAGCATAGGAGGATGACGTTGAAGAGAAGAGATTGTTGAATATAGTCTTTTTTTTTCCAAACGTGTGCTTATTGTCAACCTTAAACAAAGCTTATCATTTGAAACATGTAAGTAGTAGCCTAACGTTAGCAACTTTACACAGCCATTTGCTCTAACGTTAATGTTAACCTAGATAAATGTGTGCTATTATTTGGCTTGGAAGCTAAATTAGTACATTAATACTACCAGTTTTAGTAGTTCTGCTTGTCATGTTTAACTTAAAGGTAGGGTAGGCAGTTTTTGAAGTGGCTAGCAATAGTAAGCTAGCTTTGAAAGCATGAGATCCCATCCCCCCTTCAGAGTGTCTCCAAAGCCACACCTTTAAAACACATGAACGCACACAGCAGAGTTTACAAAGCATCACGAGACGAGACGGCGTTAAACTACCTTGCAATAATAATGAACGTAAACAACTTAAAGAGCACTGACCTGTACCACCTGATTGCTGCAGATTCATTTAGCTGTTGATAGTGTTGCCATTGAAACGCATACATTCGAGTCACAAACTGCTCCGAGTATATATGTTGTAGGTTTCCATCTCTTTCAAATTACAGTAGTTATGGGGTGAACACAGCCTAAGCTCATTGTTTTGGTTCAGGAAGAACTGTAAAAGCTGCTGTTTGATTGGATTCCTACGCCTTCCACAGACAATAAATACATATAAATACATTTAGACCACTTAACTTAGTGATTGCTATCAGGATGTGAAGAGATTTCAACCAGCATAACGAAAAAAAAATCTGGAACAAATGGCCTACCCTGCCTTTAACATGCATTTCTCTCTAAAGGCGCATCTCCTGTACTTTGAAGATGAAAAGTCAGCTTCGTCGACACTGACACAGAAAACATTAGTTATTATCATAAATTTCTAGGTTGATGACTTGGTTCTGTCCATCAGTTGTTGATTGGAAAGAGGCAGATTTAAATGCGAAGGGAAGGGGCGGAGTTTAAACATTCTAAATTATTGGTGAAGTATGGCATACGACATCAGAGAGACGTCCATAAATGTAAAAAATTAAACATATGCATGGATGAATTGTTCACAATAACATGCATTTAGAAAATAGATGAATAATGAATTTCCATTTTATGCCGACTGTAATATTTATTTATTTATTTATTTATTTATTTATTTATTTATTTATTTATTTATTTATTTATTTATTTATTTATTTATTTTATTTATTTATTTATTTATTTATTTTAACTGATCTCTCTCTCTCTCTCTCTCTAGAAGAGGGCAGTCAGCAGGCTTGGCTCTGTGGCGAGTTTTTCAGCATTGCTGACGTTTCCCTCGCTGTCACCCTTCATCGCCTCAAGTTCCTGGGCCTGTCCCGTCGGTACTGGGGAAATGGGATCCGGGTCAACCTGGAGACGTATTATGAGCGCGTCCTGAACCGTCCGCCTTTCCGCAGAGTGCTTGGACATGTCAATAACATCCTCATATCCGCTGTGCTGCCCACCGCATTCAGGGTGGCAAAGAAAAAGGCTCCAGCCTTTGTTGGTGCCACTTTATTGATTGGGTTGATTGGGGGTGCCACTTATCTGGCTTTCCATTATTTTAAAAAGAGACTTTTTGTGTCTTGAGACATCTATTGGGACTCATTCAACATTTTGCTCTGTTTTGTCTAAATTGTTTGTCAATATTAGCTCATATATACTGTAACAGTTTCATGATTGTTGCACAAGAAGCACTTTTCTGCCATAACGTGAAGCAAATCAGTTTGGAAAACAGACACAATGCATTTTTTCAGTGGTATGTTCATTAAATGGACTTACATGGCTTCAGTTCTTGCTTTAAGTCCTTCATGGCTAGTATATGTTTTATGCTAAAATGTCTGTGTAAATGTCTGCTCACAATTACAAAAAAAAAAAAAAACCTGAGCTCCTACCATCAAGTTTATATAATCCATATATTAAAATATGTAGAATGGGAGATTGTGACTGTTCTGCACCAGTAAGTTTCCTTCATTCATGCTTTTCACCTGATAAGTCAAAGGATTTACAATACTATATGCAAAAGTAATTTCTCTGCACAGGAAAGACAAATATAATAAAGCCTATTTCTCCGTTATCCAAGTGTCTGTTTTACAGTAATTTTAGAATGTTGAGTTTGAAATCAGTAGGCCAGGGTTTGGGCCATGGAAAAAACACCACAGCATTTATTTCCATCAAGAGGTGCATTCATTTTTGGTCAAGATCATGTGTTGACAATGCAAGAGTCGAGCACTCTGTCAAGTCTCATCCAGCACATCCCAAAGACTTTCAATGAATTGAAGATCTGTGCCAATTCATGTGTGAATTATCCTTCATGCTCCCTCCTTTAAAATTCTAGATGCTAGATTGAATGCTAGATTGAATTGAGATCTGGGGAATTTGGAGGCCCAAGTCAACACCTCAAACTTGTTGTGCTCCTCAAACCATTTTTGCTTTGTGGCAGGGTGCTTTATCCTGCAGAAAGAGGCCACAGCCACCAGGGAATACCGTTTCCATAAAAGGGTGTATGGTCTGCAACAATGCTTAGGTAGGTGGTACGTGTCAAAGTAACATCCACATGGATGGCAGGACCTAAGGTTTCCCAGCAGAACATTGCCCAAAGCATCACACTGCCTCCGCCAGCTTGTCTTCTTCCCATAGTGCATCCTGGTGCCATGTGTTCCCCAGGTAAGTGACACATACGCACCCGGCCATCCACGTGATATAAAAGAAAACCTAATTCATCAGACCAGGCCACCTTCCATTGCTCCATGGTCCAGTTCCACTCTTGCCGCTTTCGGTGTGGACAGGGATCCGCATGGGTACCCTGACTGGTCTGCGGCTATGAAGCCCCATATGTAACAAACAGCAATGCCCTGTATATTCTGACACCTTTATATCTGGACCAGCATTAACTTATTGAACAATTTGAGCTACAGTAGCTCGTCTGTTTGATCGGCCTCCCACATGCATCAATGAGCCTTGGCTGCCCATGACCCAGTTGCGGGTTCACCACTGTTCCTTCCTTAGACCACCTTTGATAGATACTAACCACTGCAGACCAGGAACTCCCCATAAGATTTGCAGTTTTGGAGATGCTTTGACCCAGTCGTCTAGCCATCACAATTTTGCCCTTGTCAAATTTGCCCATTTTTCCTGCTTCTAACACATCAACTTCAAGGACAAAATGTTCACTTTCTGCATGATATATCCCACCCACTAACCGCCGTGATGAAGAGAAGTAGTAAACAGTCAGTTGTTTTTTAGGTTTAGAGTGTATTTTAACTATTTTTTGAAAGTTTTAGAATAACCTAGATAGACACAGATATATGCAAATAGATAGCTACATAGATAAGACCCCAGATTGAAAACAGCTCTATAGGAACATTTGATTGATAACCTCAATTTCAAGGAATATATATATATATATATATATATATATATATAAAAAAAAATATATATATATATATATATATATATATATATATATATATATATATATATATATATATATATATATATATATATATATATATATATATATATATATATATATATATATATCATGTATTATTCACCGTGAATATATATATATATCATTGTGGGTTTTTTATTATTATTTTGGATTCATTTAATTCAATGGCTTGATTATAAATATACCTCTGGTATATTTATCTTCTACTGGTATGGACAGATGAGTAACTCTTTAAAAATATGTAATAAATTAAAAATATAAACATTAATAATATACATATTTTAAATAAATATATAGTAATGATTCAAATGCATCAGAGGGTTCAATAAATGTATTTTTTTTTTTTTTTTCTCATTTGTTCTACTAAATAGCCTGCAGTGTCTATATGTGTCTGGTGGCATTGATCTATGTTGTGTAGGATCAAAGTCACCACGAGGTGGCAGTATTGCCATTTTAGTCTTAAGACTGCGAAAGTAAAGATGAAGTTATTGCGACTCTTTTTACAGTCTATGCAGTGGACAGATAAAACAGAAATATTGCATTCAGCAACTGATCAAGGCACCCATTCCTGTTTCTCAACTGATTGTATCCTGGCATCTTGCTGTTTGGTTACCAGTTGCTGTGTTTCAGTAATTTGCTGAAGTTCTTATTTTTTAAAATGTAAGACATTATTTCCCATTGAGTTACTTCAGGTATCCAAAACACTGTCGGGTGTGGTTCCGTATTATAAATAGTGCAAATGTCATGATATCATTGTGTTCTGGCTAAATGTAAGAAATGTCTGGATGATTCTCAAAGAATTCACATTTACAGTATGGCCCATTAGGTTGCCATAAAATAAATGAATCTGGAAAAGCGTAGTCTCGTCTTCTATGAATATACAAAGTGTCATGGCGAGTACTTTATAAGCTCCAGGCATTGCGCGTGCCCTTTTGCTGACGTGGTGCACTTGTTTGAACCATTTCCCATTTTTACCATATATTTATTCTAAGACTAGTTTCATCTCAACAAAAGAAAACACTGAAATCCAACACCACTTCTTTAGTGTCACAACACACTTGACTTGTTTGACCATAATTTGTATGATGTATTGTGTTGCTCACACAACAGTTGCTTTTAAGTAACCATAATGTTGAAGAACTGTTGAATTTATAGGGGTAAACCAGGTTATATTAAAATCCCTTGAAAACGGCCAAGATAACTTTCATGGAACTGACCATGTGTGCTATTTATATTCACTCCAGACTAATAAACTTATAATCAAGGGCCTAATTGCTTTATAAATAAATCTGAATTTGGTTAATATTTGGCCACCTCCAATTACCTTGACAGTCCATGACAAATCGAAGCATCTTAAATTTGGCAGAGAATGTTTGAAACATCTGTCCTGCTTATCTTTAAGGAGGAGCCAAGGCTTGCCCTGCCCTTGAAGAGAGGAAAACTCTGATCAGACAAACTGTAATAAGACGAAAGAGAACAGAGAAGGAGAAAGGGAGGATTTTGGCCTTGGTATAAGGTAAATATCATCCCACACAGCTCAATGTGGAGTGGCAGAGATCCCGGTCTCTGAACGGGTGGGGTGGATGGAAACTTCCAAGGTGCTTTTTCTCGCCAGTCCATCTTTGCGGCCCAAGTGTCGTGCAGGAGAAAGACAAACGCTAGGAGTGGGCAGAGAATCCAGTTTCCATGGACACGCATGATATACACTCCTGAGTGCTTCGCAAGATCCCTAGAAATATTGCTTCATGTGGCTCTGTCTGTTGTCTGTCATTGGCACATGAATATATACTTGATGTTCTTACCATAGACTCACCGTTCAACTACCTTCTCCACTACTATTCTCAGAATATGATGTCAGGTGTTTAAATTACAGCTTTCATACCTAAACTGTGAAATTTGCCTTTTGGCCAAACCACTGCACTGACTTTATGCCCAATCGCTTTTGCAAATGTACCGAGACCAAAGGGTGATTAGTATCACACTGAGGTCATTTGAGTGACCTTGCCACCACTTGGCTTGCATACAGACATCCCTTTTTTGTAATTCTGGCTGCCAGCGGCATGGGGGCAGCGTCATTATAGTAAACCACGTGATTTTTTCCCCCCAAACCAGTGCAAATCCAATTTCAGCCAAAATATTTTCAGGATGTGTAGTGTTGTGCAGGCATTCAGCACTGTGATTGACTTGACCAATGACATCTTTAGAATCGGCTGCAGGGCGGAGTTTGTGTGGAACTGGTTTGGGAAAAGAAAAATCATGCTATAGGCAAACCTGTCTGATACTGCATTGGGTTATGGGGAGCCACACAATAAATCCTGTAATAAATCAGTAAATCGGCTGAGAAATCAGTGAATCAATTTGAGCAATTATAAATGTGAATAAGTAGATCAAAATAATTTAATAATCCAAAAATTAATAAAAAACAGTTTTTTATGTGATTATTTAATTATATTCTTAATTACATTGTTATTTGAACATTTTAAGGGCAATAGAAGAAAAAAAATACATTAATTAATCACTGTAATCACTTTATAATAATACAAATAATCATATTTTTAAGTTGCTACTTTGGATTATTGCATGTTTTATTAACTGATTATTGTTGATAGTCAAATTGTTGATTCTTTTTATCTTCCACATGTTTATAATTGACTGCTCAACTGATTTTTATCCATTTCACAGTTGATTTACTGATTTATCATATGATTATGGTCCCCCATATCGAGTGAAGTGGAAGCATTTCGAAGAGAACATGTTTTTCAGTCACATTTGGGCTCATTACATATTCTCCTCAGGCTCAAAGAGGAAGACACTTTCCCCCATCAAAAGACATTCTGAGAAAACAGCCCATCTTCCCGAAATGTCTTTCAGGGTCTGTTTTATGGTATTTACGGATTGGGCTGCTTGGTCCCTGGGTTGTTGACACGAGTGTTAGAATGGCCCCCCTGCAGGTTTGAACATCGTAACTTCATGATGAAACCTGCTGCGATCATCCATCTGTACATGTGCTCCTCAAATGTTTAAACAAGCACTGCATAAATACAAGCACACCAGAGAGCCAAGTCACTGCTGTGCACTGTAAAGCCTACTTACTGAGATTGTCTCAGCCAAGCTAAGCATACCAGCTCATTTTACACCCTTAATTAATTTTCTGAATGTGCAGAAATGAACTTGTTGCCTCCAATGCAAAAAGGCACTGCTTCAATTTGGATTGATCCCGCCTCATTGTTTTAAAATACCAGCTTATTTTTTCTTTTTATTTTACTGTGAAAATTACATCTTATATAAAGCCAATATTTGGGACCACACATTATTGTTGGTAGATATTCAGGCTTTTGTCCTTTCTTGTTGACATGAGTAAAAATTCTTAACATAACTAGAGCTGGGAATTGGATCGCTTTGGTCCAAACTGTCACAAGCAATGAAATATTACATATTTTAAATGTCTAGAAATTTCATTTGTCTCTTTTCCTATTTAAAGGTCCCGTTCTTCGCGATTCCATCTTTCAAACTTTAGTTAGTGTGTAATGTTGCTGTTAGAGCATAAATAATACCTGTAAAATTATAAAGCTCAAAGTTCAATGCCAAGGGAGATATTTTATTTAACAGAAGTTCCCTTTCAAAGCCTACAGCGAACGGCCGGTTTGGACTACACCCCTGCACTTCCTGCTTTAATGACATCACTAGAACAGTTTGTTGACTAACCTCCGCCCACAAGAATACGCAAATTAGGGGGCGTGGTCTTGTTGCTCTCCTAAGTATATGTCTCTGCAGGTTAGTAATAGGAGTCACCTCATCAGTGGGTGTGGCCATAAACAGAGGGATGGTTTCAACTGTGTTACCTGATTTGCCCACGTCACAGTGTGGGTAGGGTTTAGGGGTGGGGTCGGGTGAAGGGGATCATTTTCATTGCGTGATGTATAAACACCCATCAGTTTGAAAACACCCACTAATTTAGAAACACCCACTCTTGTTCCACAGAGACCTCATACTCCTCCTACGAGGAGAAGAGGAAGTGTTGTTTTTGTAGAGTGTGTATGTCGTCATTGAGACGCTGCTATTTTCATCCCAGAGTCAAATCACCTTTGTTTGGCCTTCCCAAGGACGCTGTACGATAAGTTTGCACTCACAGCGCTCTCAACAACTCAGTTCAATATAACTTGTTCACACTTCACAGCAATCTTTCTCCAACTCTCCGTTTTCATGCAGACCTCGCTAAACCACCACGCCCCCTCCGCCACGTCATGTTTCACTGCAGAGCTTTCTAAATTCCTCCTTTTTGGTGTTATGGAAATGGCTACGGGTGACGTGATGTATTTTGCGAAATGCTGGGTTAGTGCGGGGTTATCTGAGTTCTGTTGTATGGTTGTGCTCTATAGATTTATTTGCAAACTACAACTGTTTATTAAGTTAAAGGTTTGTTGCTGATTAGAACTTGAAGTGCGATGAGGTCTTAAAATATTTTGAGAAGGTCTTCAAAAAGTCTTAAAAAGGTATTGAAATTAACTTCAGGATTCCTGCATATACCCTGATAAAGCAAAAAGAAAAATAATACATTTTTGGAGTTTGTATTATTTTACTGTATACTAGGGGTGTATACACTTGTTTAACAGTTCGGTTAAGATATCGCAATATTTTAAGCCAAAATAAAGAAGAGTTTTTATTTATTATTAAAATATTAATATTGTATTATTATTATTAACAAACATCCCCCCCACTGCATTATTTTGTAAATTCAACATTATAAATACTGTATTAAGTGTAAAAATAATACTATAATATTGTATTGTTTTTTAAATGGTTAGTTCACCCATATTTCACGCTAATGACTAATCCATTTCACAGTTGATTTATTGATTTATCTTTGAATGTATGCACGCCGGTATACTGTCCCTTTCCAGAAAGGTAATAAAAACATCATCATAGTAGGCTAGTCTATATGTGACATTAGCTGGTTAGAGTATATTTTGGTAAAAAAATAACAAAAACTACGACTTTATTCAGCATTGTCTCCTCTTCTGTGTTTGTTTTCAATCCGCGAAAAAAGATTTGACCCATTCTGCGGTTATGAATCAGCGAATTGATGCATGATTCAGATCGCCAATGTCACGTGATTTCAGCAGTTTACCAGTTTGACACGCGATCCGAATCGTGATTCAATACGCTGATTCATAACCGTTCAAATCTTTGTTCGCGGATTGAAAACAAACAATGTTTGAAGAAGACCATGCTGAATAAAGTCCAAGTTTTTGTTATTTTTGACCAAAATGTATTTTCGATGCTTCAAGAGATTCTAACTAACCAAATGATGTCACATATGGACTACTTTGATGATGCTTTTACCTTTCTGGAAACAGTATACCGTGAATACATTCAATGGAGGAACAGAAAGCTTTCGGACTAAATCTGCAATATCTTAAACTGTGTTCCGAAGATGAACGGAAGTCTTAATGACGTAAATTTCATTTTTTTGGGTGAACTAACCCTTTATTATAATAATTATTAAAAATTATAATAATTAAAAAATATTTTTAAATGAACATACAGTTTTTTCAATTACATTAAGAAAAACATTAGAACACAACATTATAACATTATGTAAACATTCATAGTCCTATAAAATCAATATATTTTAAAAGGTTAAACATTACGAAAACATTCAGAGGGTACTTCAAGTAAAAGAAAACTGATGCCACAGAGGTTCTGATGACTAAAAAAGGATTTGAGGAATTAGAGGATTTGTCTGAAAGTTATTGTCTTATTTGAGAGAGTCCAGTATGTGACCGATATGATGGACATTCTTTCCTCAAATGCTCTCAAATCTCTGTATTGCAAGGCTGCTTTTGAGCCAAGCTAGTGCCTCTGGTCTCATGCTCCAGTTGGGTCTCCGTGTCTCCTCTCACCAGCCTGTGAATACTCGTGTGTTTGCTACACAAATATGCCAAGACCATCAGTGTCCAACAGCTTTGATCTATAGCGGCTCAGGCCATCTCAGGCCCTGAGTAGATACTTAAACATGCAAATGTGAACTCAACATCAAAATGAATGCAAAGGCTAAAGGATTTTTTTTTTGTATCACTGGGAACAAGGAGTTGACTTTAAAGTTACAATCATATTAGATAGGATAAGTGTTGCATTATAATGTCTAACTAATTTCTTGTGAATAAAAAAACGCCTGTGCAACGCCTGTTACATCCTCTGCCATGACCTTACAGAATGACCTTTTGATCCTATCCCAAATACGCCCTAGGCCCTTGTAGTCATCCTTCGAGTCCACTCTTTGGTAATGTAATGTTCTGAGTCTCTAAGTGCAAGCTTGGCAAAACCGCAACTAGTGACTGCAAGTTTTCAGCTTTCAGAATCATAAAATGATAAATGGGACACCCTCATGAACTTTACAGGAGTCTGGAAGAGTTCATGTAAATGTGCACCATTTGGAACAGGACCTTTGAAAACCAGGTTACATGATAATTAACTGTAAAAGTTGTTTTAGTTTATAGAAGTATTTATTAACATTTTGAATGAGCTTTTATTTTTATATTTAAGTTTACATTTTAAAATTGGTTTAAGTTTCAGTAATGTTTTTTTTTTTTAAGTTTTAGTAATGTTTTTTTTAAAAACAAAATTTTATTTAAACATATGCTATTTATCTTAAATATATTCTATTTCAGTTAGCTGCCTCTGCAACATTTCTTTCAAGTTTTTTAAAGGGTTAGTTCACCCAAAAATGAAAATTCTGTCATTTATTACTCCCCCTCAATGCCTTCGGGGCGTTCTGAATCAGTGAATCGATTCATGATTCGCGTGTCAAACTGCCAAACTGCTGAAATCACGTGACAGCGGTGCTCGGACCGCTGATTCAATACGCTGATTCATAACGCTCTGAAGCTTCACAAAAACTATTCTCGTCGCTTCATAAAATTATTGTAGAACCACTGTAGAGAGATGGACTTTGTAATGACGTCTTTAGTACCTTTTATGGGTCTTGAGAGAGGAAATTTCATTGCTACCAATGGAGGCCTTTCAAAATAACATTAATTTGTGTTCCAAAGATGAACAAAGGTCTTACGGGTGTCGAACGACTGAGGGTGAGTAATTAATGACAGAATTTTCTTTTCTGAGTGAGCTAACCCTTTAAGTTTACGTTTTTCATCTAATATTTAGATTTTTATTTAATTTCAGCTTCATTCCAATTAACAAAAATCATTTGTATAGCTTTAGTTTGTTTTTAGCAGTAACAACACTAGGGTGCATTTCTCAAACAATGACGTAACTCGCTGCTTTAATGCCATCAATTCATCGTTGGTCAAACTAACTAGTTGTGACTGCTTTCCAAAACAGTCACACATCTATTTGTTACAACTACATTGGTTAAACAATATAGGACTGTCGTTAATGACGTCACGCGCAGGTGGTGAATTAATAACTTCTGCCAATAAATCGATTCAAGATTGCAAATAATGTCAAGATTATTGTAGAAAACCGTACATTTTTTAAATCACGTTTGCATCCAGTTTCCTGAGTCTGTTTTTCCTTCAGTTTAACCATTTTATCATCTCTGGTATTCTTTTTTTTTACAAGCCAGCCGTCCATTTAGTTTTTAGTTGTTTTGCTAAAATTCTGTCAAATCTACCATTACCCAACGATTAGCTGGGAGAATAGCCAAATTCTACTGTGGATGACTAAAAAATTGCTAGTAAAATCTCACATTTACAGCTGCTCGCGCCCCCCTTAAGGCCTCGATATAATCAAAGAACGAACTGATGTGACGTCATTTCGAACAAAATCCTGCCCTTTTTGGAGTTTGTTTTGGGAGTTTGAAACGCCTTTGTATTACCATTGGTCTGTGGTAATTATGTAATAGGTACACTCTAAAAAATGCTGGGTTAAACACAACCCAAGTTTGAAAATGGACAAACCCAGTGATTGGGTTGTTTTAACCCAGCGGTTGGGTTGTTTTAAGCAAACATTTAACCCGACCGCTGGGTTAAAACAACACAATTGCAGGGTTTGTCAATTTTCAACCCAACTCGGGTTGTTTTTCACCCAGCATTTTTTTTGAGTGTAGGTGTGAGCAGAGGCTCCGCCTTATTTCACGCCTTATTTCTTGTGTTGAGTCAGTCGAGGACAGACGTCTGCGAGTAAAAACATGAACACACTGGAGAGCTGCTTTATAGTAGAACATGTTGTACCTCTTCTTATGCTTTATTAAAAAAATGCTTGCTGTTTTCTCAATTTTGTTGTGTTTTTATTTTGTTATTGAAAGGAAAGCGCGCAACACATGTTTAGATATTCATCTAACTGTGATTTTCAGCAGTCTGGTCAGCATCAGGTGTTTGCTAACAGTATATCACTGGTCACGTATTTGGACTTTGTTTCATCCCTAAGTGAAGAACGAAAAAGAACTTTGCCATGAGTATAGCGGGGCCTTTAACGGGTGTTGGAGCCCCCCTGGGGGGGTTCACAGGTTGAAAACCTCTGGCCTAGTCTATCCAAATATTTATTGCACACCAGTGATGGCAGGATTTTTTTAAAGAGAAAATGCTGGATTACACTTTTGTATTGGTTTTCAATTTAATTGAAAATCTAATGATATAAATGTACAAAAACATTGGTTCATATGTTGAGATGCACTTTTATATAACTATAACTATATAATTATATAACTTATATAATCAACTATAACTATATAATTATATAATCAAAAAAGTCCAATACAAATGTCACTGCTGCTCTGTCACAGTTTCTATAGTCGACAAGAGCAATCCTCTGTAGGTTAGACCGTCCCATTTGACAACACTCAGTTCGACCTTCATGGACTTCGAAGGCGTGACGTTTGATGTCTGCGTCCTTCGGAGAATGCAGCCTCTGAATTGGGACACAGTTTATGTGTTTCAAAAAATGCTTTTAACCACAGGCTGTAGCTCCAACCACTCAAATTTGCAATGCTTTTTGTAAATGTTCATAGAAACTATGGTTTCGGGAATCACTGAATCATTGAACTAAGTAACAACAGAACTTGCAAACATTTTTGGCTAACAATCCTTTCTGGAAACGCACCTCAAGTAATTTCTATGCTACTAGTGGCACTGCAAAAATAACTGTATTCACCCCATGAGTTTTCCTATTGGTTGAGCCGTGTTTTTGTTTGTTGATTTATTTTATCCATAAAGGGAAAAATATTTGAGGTAAAGGCTATGAACTGTGAAAGCTATTTTGGCTGAGAAAATCCGCTAATACTGTCTGTGAGTGTAATATTATTCCTTTTTAATAATGCTCAATATATTTCACCAATGGTCCTGAATGTGAAGGTATTCCAGAGGACACACGTTTGTGCCAAATGGACTGCATATGAGATAATATAACAATACGATGCATCCTGGTACAAATGTCTGGGGGTCAAGTGTCATTTCAAATATGTAAGCAGAGTTTGTAAGAAATGTTTTCACATTCCCCATTCTCATATACAGATAAGCATAAGAACAGTCTTGTGACCAGCCTCAAAAGATGGGGCAACATACATTGCTGTCACAACGCAGTATATCAAAGCATTGAAAACATGCATTTCACATGAGATTTAAAGAGTTGAGCTGCAGTGTTAGGTACAATTCAACAAGACCCTATAGTGTTTGCATTCTGACACAGGCAGGTGTTAAAACAAGCCACTCAGGTGTTTGTGGCGTGGTAAACATAGTAACGTTCTGGTGTTTTTAAACATCAGCATTTTGGATTATGGAGAACATTATAAATGAGTATAGAATTGATATGTCCGAATCGTATGTAAAATAAAACAAAAATAATTTACAGTTACAGTGAGTTTACAGTTAAATAATTTGAGGCAAGGCATTCTGGAGGGTTTCAAAGCAGAAATATACAGTGCATATAAGGGTTTTGTCAAAAGTTTTTTTTTTTATTATTTGTACAAAATGTGTGTTATTTTAGCGGCCAGACTATTCCAGGCGAATGAATGTCTGGTTTGTGCGTAATTCCTGTGAGTGGAAGATTTTTTATAAACAGTACCCCTGGTTTTAAAAGTCAGTAAAAATAGGGCCCAAATGTACTGTGTTAATATGAAGAAATTTCCATATTGATTTTCACTGGGTTTTTAACACATACACTATATTACCAAAAGTATTGGGACACCCCTCCAAATAATTGAATTTAGGTGTTTCAAACACTTCCATGGCTAAAGGTGTATAAAATCAAGCACCTAGGCATGCAGACTGCTTCAACAAACATTTGTGAACGAATGGGTCGCTCTCAGGAGCTCAGTGAATTGGTACCGTGATAGGTTGCCACGAGTCTGGGTTTGGCGGTTGCCAGGAGAACAGTACTTGCCTGACTGCCTTGTGCCAAGTGTAAAGTTGGTGGAGGGGGGATTATGTTGTGGGGTTGTTTTTCAGTGAAAGGAAACTGCTTTAGTATACCAAGACATTTTGGACAATTTCATGCGCCCAACATTGTGGGAAATGTTTGGGGATGGTCCATTCCTGTTCCAACATGACTGAGCACCAGTGCACAAAGCAATGTCCATAAAGACATGGATGAGCGAGTTTGGTGTGGAGGAACTTGACTGTCCTGACCTCTAACCCAATAGAACAACTTTGGGATGAATTAGAGCAGAGACTGCGAGCCAGGCCTTCTCGTCCAACATCAGTGCCTGACCTCACAAATGTGCTTTTAGAAGAATGGTCAAAAATTCCCATAAACACACTCCTAAACCTTGTGGAGAGCCTCCCCAGAAGAGTTGAAGCTGTTATAGCTGCAAAGGGTGGGCCAACTCCATATGGAACCCTACAGGTCAAGAATGGGATATCATTAAAATTCATGTGCATGTAAAGGCAAGCGTCCCAAAACTTTTGGCAATATAGTGTATTTTGAATTATACATTGCTTATTGTTTTGTGTTTTAAAGTAATTATCAGAAAAGTATCAGTACTTTTTCCATTTTATTCTTATAGTGAAACTTCACATGGTTAATAAATTTTTTTTTAAATTAAATTGATAAAGTAGTATATATATATATATATATATATATATATATATATATATATATATATATATATACATACATACATACATACATACATACATACATACATACACACACACACACACATATCATTTGAAAATATAACGTTTGAAAACCCCTGCCACAGATGAAGGTGAAGGTTTACCCTAAATCCTGTGAAGATGAAAAATGTTTACTGATAATGTAGCTGAAACAATACACAATAATGATTTTTAAACTTTAGTTGTTTTTTTACCATGCTCAGACAAAAATAAGGAGTGTGTTTGGATGAATGCAGTCCACTGGATGTATTCCTAGAAAAGTGACCCTCATGCCAGAGCCTTTCAAGACACACATTTTAATTACTAAACTGGTAATAAGGCCAGCTGACTTTTTTTGTAAATTGCAGATTTTGGTGCTGCTTGAGGAGCCTGTGGTCTCTAAAGACAAATACAGTTTGATCGGGCCACAGCCAAAGATAACAGCACTCATAGTTTCTTGGCCAACCTGCGCTTGTGTGCCTGGCTCACTGCTGCATTTGGCAGGAGATCATTGACTTCATGGGCCTATTACTATGATCTCTATCAGCCACTAATAATGCTAATGACCATGAGGGGGCCTGCTTCAGATCAAACACACACAGTCATGTAAATAGCCCAGGAGGGAAGATTGTGAACATGCTGAACAAGAAACAGTGTTACTGCTCCATCAAACATATACATTTTAAATTATAGCTAACCATGACATACATGAGGTGACACACATAACATTTAATTACAGGATCTTAGCATCAATTTATAATCAAGATACGCTCCCTAAGAAATAAAAAAGACTATAAATGTAAAGGAGAAAGAATAAGGAAGTTCTAATAATTCAGATGAAAATAATTTGTCCACCAGTGATGAAAATAAATTACAATTATTTTATAATTACCTAAAAAATGCTGCTTTAGTCTGTTAATGTAACACATATTGAAAATGGTGTTTTTGTTTCAAAATTCTCTCCGCCCACTAGAGTTTTTTAAATCGTCAGAAAATGCTAAATCCACTTTACTGTGCATGCGTAAAACCTTACAAGCTAACAGAGTTGATACAGGGCTCTCATTCACTGATGCATCCATCGTCGCACTCAATCACCATTATATGTTGGGTATAAAACGCAACTGCTCTCATGTTGTGCCGCAGGACAGCAAATGCTTGTAAGTTTTCTATCATCTTTGCAGGACTGTGATATGAAGAGTGTGCAAAGTAACATCTTAAGCAACAGTTGTGAAAGTGAACACAACTGGCACAATATTGGTATAAACATGAATATCTGTCAGTGCAATATGCATCACATGACTAAACATGCGTCATCGTTTTCGAATACCTCCGTTTTCACAGTCCACACTACAACGCGAGAACAGTGTTTTCAAATGTATCCAAAGAGAAAAAGATGCGCTTTCGAACAAAAACATAGCAGTGTGGACAAAGCCTAAGTTTGGTTAAGGTTTTCATTATTTTAATAAAGTAATTGCATATTATTTATCCTCATACTGTCTTCAACCCTTACCATGCTTAGACACAGTGACAGAACAACCAATCATAAATGGATTATTCAGCAAGATTTGCCCATTTAGCCCTGGCTTCCTTTACTGGACTACACACTTCAGTCAGCTTGCTGTACAGATGGCGCTTGACATTGAGACTTTTTAAATCTCTCTTTTTAAGTCTCTCTATTTAAGTCTCACTAAGTCTCGCCACCCAGTAGACCTCCCAGACACCAAAATACTTAGTTGGAGGGAGGCCATCATCAAATGTCTGGAGAGTGTGTACCCCTGATCCAGACCACAGCCTCAACATCTCAACCATGGTTTCTTCTTCCTTCATCACCACCTTGGTCTCATCCTCCCTTCGCTACCACCTTTCACTATCTCTTCGCCTGCCTCCAAATCTCCCACCCTCCTCCTAACATTTTCTGTTACAGCTTGAGCTCACTCCTTCTGGGAGAGGGCATTATATCTTTCATAACTGCAAAATGTCTTTCATAACTGTCATAGTTTTTTGGACTATTTCCCTGAGGGAAAAAATTGCATAAATATGGCACTATTGAACATTGTTTGAGCATCCTGACCATCCCAACATGTCAGCATTGAATCAAACAAATAGTTGAATCTGTTTGTCCGACCAATGGTGGACAAGGACACTTTACCTTTAAACAATTTGGTATATCCCTTTGGGGAACAAGCATTAACAATAATACATTGTAATACACATCCATTAAATGAGAAGGCAGTAAGGTTTATTGACATTCACTGAGGATCTCTGTTTTCTCAGCAAGAGCTGAATGTTGCTTTGGCAATCTCAAAACCAAGCTATTTTCCACTGTATAATTTCCAGTGTTTAATTCTTAAACTAAACTCCAACAATCCACACTGATCAGCTCCAAGTCTACTCAACATAAACTCAACTGTTTCAGCAGCTTTCACAGTCCTTCACACGTCAACAGCATCCACACTGTGTCATTTACTGTAACTTTACATTTACAGTATTTTCTTGGCAGGCTCTTTCTTTGCAAAGATTATTATGAGAAAGTGCATATTTTGGTTTATGATTACTTCAGTTGCTATAGTTATGAATAAAAACAAAGTACAAATCTATAGTGCACACAGTACACAATCAAAGCAATCATGGAACCTTTCTAAAGATTCACTATTGGAAGTTCTGATTAGTATGTTGCCTACTTTATAATAATAATAATAATAATAATAATAATTTGTTACATTTATATAGTGCTTTTCAAGGCACTCAAAGCGCTTTACATATAGAAGGGGGAATCTCCTCAACCACCACCAATGTGCAGCATCCACCTGGATGATGCGATAGCAGCCATATTGCTCCAGAACGCTGACCACACACCAGCTGATTGGTGAAGAGGAGACAGAGTATATATATATATATATATATATATATATATATATATATATATATATATATATATATATATATATGGGGATGATTAGGAGACCATGATGGACAGGGGCCAATGGGCAAATTTGGCCAGGATGCCATGGTTACACCCCTACTCTTTATCGAAGGACATCCTGGGACTTTTAATGACCACAGAGAGTCATTTATTATTATAAACTCCTTTATTATTAGAACTTTATTATTATATTATTTGCAAATAATTATGCAACACTGTACAGTAAATTGTTGTTTGTTAACATTAGTTAACATGAACTTCTACCTTAGTTAATGTTAATCTCAGCATTTATTAATACATTTTTAGGATCAAAAGTGGTATATGTTAACATTAATAAACATGAATCAATTGTGAACTAACATGAACATACATTTTTATTAAATTCTTTAAGAATATGTTGCTTATTGTTAGTTCATGCACAGTAAAAAATGTTGCTGCAATTAGTTATAACAACTTAACATTTGTTGAGATAACTTTAAGTTTACCAAACTTAATATTTTAAGTCAAGCACAAACATATACTTTTTTAGGTTGAAACAACACATTATTTCTTATTCCAATGTGGATTTTTAAGTTGTGATAAATAATCCTAGCAACAATTTTTTACAGTTCGTTAATTTATTATTATTACTTATTGCGAAGTGTTACCAGTTATTATATATCAAAAACTAAAACTATTTGATTATGTTAATAGCGCAAGCCAGTGGTAGACATTTAAAAGACATAAACTATGATTAAACACACAGCAAGAGTTTGATATAAACAGTGATTTGATTTTAAATAAAGTTAAAGACTTTGTTTTATATAACTTGGCTTATTCATGCCAAAAAAAAAAAACTCTTAAACTCTTTGTAAACCCCATGGCGATAAAGCCCTGCACACATCTCAGCCGTGCATGCGCATTTAAATCATGCTGACAGGATGTAGTCTGAGAGAAAAAGGTTTTCACTATCTCAAAATCACTCCAGACATATCAGCTTTTTGGGTTACTGCAGAAAATGGAAATTGAACAAAGGTGTTCAATAGATGTTTGGCTTGGCTGTACAGTATGCAACGGGTCGCACTGGTGTTCATTAGATAATGCAGGTGAGTGGAGGTCTGGCATAATCGTTGATAGCTCTCACACCGCCAAGCTTGAGTGTTTGCGTAATGAGAATAAACTTCTGGGCAGAGTCGGTGTGAACAGTCATTGTGGTCATGAAAACCCAGTTTTACGTTATATTACTGGCTCTGAATGCAGCTGTTTATTGTCTTTAATTCAGACGTTAGATAAGCCACATGATTCACACACTGGTTTCTCAAGAATGAAATGTCCACAGTGGTGACCTCTTGGAAAGTACTCAGTACTCTCCTAATTTATGTTAGTATGGTAAAAGTTGAGTGTTTTCCTAATTTATGTTGCACTCTGAAGTGCTCTCGTCATTTCTCCTACCTTTCCACTCTTCCTAATTTATGTTGCGCTCTGAAGTGCCCTCGTCATTTCTCCTACCTTTCTTCCAGTTGAAATCGCCTGAAACCATATTTCAGAACATTTTCTCCACTCTCCCTTCTGGCATGGAACGGTATGGAACCGAGGGATTTCTGAGCAAATAAAATGACAAGACACAAATAATTCAGACAAGATGAATTGCAGACACGGTGCGATACTCTGGTCATGCATTCTTCCAGGCAAATTGTGGGTATGTGCTCTGACGGCCTCATTTAAACTGTCCTCATATATAGAAACCATAATACACATCACCAGCCAATCCAGAGGGATATGGAGCATGGAGTGTGCCTCGGTTGGTGTGAGAAGTGTTAACAGTGGGATATTTTCCGTTTTCATGTCCTTATTCTTCTGCCAAAATCAGAGTTCAGTCATTTGTGGCTCGCAATGTCAAATGACATACTGTACTTCTCTACATACTCAATGGTGTATACTCAATGAATGAGTATCAAAATTAATGATACATAGGGAAATAAAAATGAATATTCAATATAATTCTATGAACAAAAGTTAATATTGAATAACTTACAGATCATAGAAAAACGTATTTATTTCAATTATGTTTTAGATTATTATTATTATTTTAATTAATTATAATAATTTAAAATGTATAAATTATTTATTATAATTTATCGAAGTAATGAATTTATTTTATACAATTTAGTAACTATTTGCAAATAACATTTTTATTTTAAAATATGAGCACATTCACTCTCAATCGTATGTGTCACAATGGACCAGTGTGAGTGCCCGCGATCACCAGAGGGCACTCCAAACCAGACTGTCATTCTACCATAGACTACATCTCCCATAATCCTTTGCCCGGACTCATCAGCACTCATTGATTACATCCACCTGCACCCCATTACCTTGTTAGCTCACACTATATAAACCATGTTCACTCTGTCAGTCACTGCGAAGTCTTGTTTTGTGTTTCACTGCATTGCTGAGCGTTTACCCTGGTTTCATGTCTCTTGGTCTTGGATTTCTTGCCTTCTCCGTGGATTACCCTTTTGCCTGACTCCTCTGTTTTGTTTGCTTGATTGGACTGATTGCTTGTGTATGACCTTCTGCCTGTTTTCTGACTACGATTGTGGATTACCCTCTAATAAAGCTGCATTTGGATCTTCGATCCCTCTGTCTCAGAGCAGTCGTGACAGAAGACTTCGCCAGCATGGATCCAGCAGCAGTCACCCTTGTTCGACTACGCCAAGGAACTTACACACTCGAGGAACACATCAGAGACTTTCTGATCATCTCAAACACCACCAACCTCCCGGACTTTATGTTGATTGACTTTTTTTGCCATGGACTCAACAAAGAGTTACAAACCCAACTCGTCCGTGATGGTCCTCGAGGGTCCCTGAGTGAGTTCCTTGATTTTGCCCTTCAGGTAAGTGGCTCTGCTTTCACAGTGGGTGTCATGGATGAGGGTCATGACATTTCCACCGCATCTGCCACGCCTGTGTCTTTGGACAAAATGGCTGCCGAGCCTGTGTCCTCGAAAAAGATGTCCGCCGAGCCCATGTCTTCAGACAAGATGGCCACCGAGCCTGTGTCGTTGGACAAGATGGCCGTCTTCTCAGCAGACCTTCCAGAGCCTCGTGTCGTCTCAGCAGACCTTCCAGAGCCTCGTGTCGTCTCAGCAGACCTTCCAGAGCCTCGTGGTCTCAGCAGACCGTCCAGAGCCTCGTGTCGTCTCAGCAGACCGTCCAGAGCCTCGTGTCGTCTCAGCAGACCTTCCAGAGCCTCGTGTCGTCTCAGCAGACCTTCCAGAGCCTCCAGCTGCCACTGACCTGCATCCAGAGACGGCTCCTGCCATTGACCACCGTCCAGAGGCGGCTCCTGCCACTGACCAGCGTCCAGAGGCGGCTCCTGCCACTGACCAGCGTCCAGGGACGGCTCCTGCCACTGACCAGCGTCCAGAGGGCTCCGGCCAGCGTCTGCGAGTCAGAGGGCTCCGGCCCGTCTGCCGAGTCAGAGAGGGCTCCGGCCCGTCTGCCGAGTCAGAGAGGGCTCCGGCCCGTCTGCCGAGTCCAGAGAGGGCTCGGCCCGCCTGCCGAGTCCCGAGAGGGCTCCGGCCCGTCTGCCGAGTCCAGAGGGCTCCGGCCCGTCTGCCGAGTCCAGAGGGCTCCGGCCCGTCTGCCGAGTCAGAGAGGGCTCCGGCCCGTCTGCCGAGTCCAGAGAGGGCTCCGGCCCGCCTGCCGAGTCCAGAGAGGGCTCCGGCCCGCCTGCCGAGTCCAGAGGGCTCCGGCCCGCCTGCCGAGTCCAGAGAGGGCTCCGGCCCGCCTGCCGAGTCCAGAGAGGGCTCCGGCCCGCCTGCCGAGTCAGAGAGGGCTCGGCCCGCCTGCCGAGTCAGAGAGGCTCCGGCCCGCCTGCCGAGTCAGAGAGGGCTCCGGCCCGCCTGCCGAGTCAGAGAGGGCTCCGGCCCGCCTGCCGAGTCAGAGAGGGCTCGGCCCGCCTGCCGAGTCAGAGAGGGCTCCGGCCCGCCTGCCGAGTCCAGAGAGGGCTCCGGCCCGTCTGCCGAGTCAGAGAGGGCTCCGGCCCGTCTGCCGAGTCCGAGAGGGCTCCGGCCCGTCTGCCGAGTCCAGAGAGGGCTCCGGCCCGTCTGCCGAGTCCGAGAGGGCTCCGGCCCGTCTGCGAGTCCGAGAGGGCTCCGGCCCGTCTGCCGAGTCCAGAGGGCTCGGCCCGTCTGCCGAGTCAGAGAGGGCTCCGGCCGTCTGCCCGAGTCAGAGGGCTCCGGCCCGTCTGCCGAGTCCAGAGAGGGCTCCGGCCCGTCTGCCGAGTCCAGAGAGGGCTCCGGCCCGCCTGCCGAGTCCAGAGGGCTCCGGCCCGCCTGCCGAGTCAGAGGGCTCCGGCCCGCCTGCCGAGTCCAGAGAGGGCTCGGCCCGCCTGCCGAGTCCAGAGGGCTCCGGCCCCGCCTGCCGAAGTCCAGAGAGGGCTCGGCCCGCCTGCCGAGTCCAGAGTCCAGAGAGGGCTCCGGCCCCGCCTGCCGAGTCCAGAGTCCAGAGAGGGCTCCGGCCCCGCCTGCCGAGTCCAGAGTCCAGAGAGGGCTCCGGCCGCCTGCGAGTCCAGAGTCCAGAGGGCTCCGGCCCGCCTGCCGAGTCCAGAGTCCAGAGAGGGCTCCGGCCCGCCTACGAGTCCAGAGTCCAGAGAGGGCTCCGGCCCGCCTGCCGAGTCCAGAGTCCAGAGAGGGCTCCGGCTGGACCACCTGCTTTGCCTGCTCCACCATGGAGGTCTTCTAGACCATCTAGTCCGCCGTGGGGGTCTTCAAGATCGTCTAAGCCACTGTGGTGGTCGTCTGCTCCGCCGTGGGGGTCTTCAAGATCGTCTAAGCCACTGTGGTGGTCGTCTGCTCCGCCGTGGGGGACTTCAACCTCGTCTACGCCACTGTGGTGGTCGTCTGCTCCGCCGTGGGGGACTTCAACCTCGTCTACGCCACTGTGGTGGTGCGTCTGCTCCGCCGTGGGGGACTTCAACCTCGTCTACGCCACTGTGGTGGTCGTCTGCTCCGCCGTGGGGGACTTCAACCTCGTCTACGCCACTGTGGTGGTCGTCTGCTCCGCCGTGGGGGACATCAACCTCGTCTACGCCACTGTGGTTGTCGTCTGCTCCGCCGTGGGGACTTCAACCTCGTCTGCGCCACTGTTGTGGTCGTCTGCTCCGCCGTGGGGGACTTCAACCTCGTCTGCGCCACTGTTGTGGTCGTCTGCTCCGCCCTGGGGGACATCAACCTCGTCTACGCCACTGTGGTTGTCGTCTGCTCCACCGTGGGGGTCTTCAACCTCGTCTGCGCCACTGTTGTGGTCGTCTGCTCCGCCGTGGGGGTCTTCAACCTTGTCTGCGCCGCCATGGGGGTCGTCAACCTCGTCTGCACTACTGTGGTGGTCGTCTGCTGCATCACCTTGGCCACCTGCTCTGCCTGCATCAGCCTGGTCATCAGCCTGGGCCTCGTCGGCTGCCGTCTGCTCCGCCGTGGGACTTCAACCTGCTCTGCCTCAGTATACAGGCCCACTTCCACTCCACGGGCCTGGCCTCCATCCCACCCCAGGTCCGCCTCCGCTCCACCTCCCTCCTGGACAATTTTAGGAGTGTCTGGAAGCCGCTCCTTTGAGGGGGGGCTATGTCACAATGGACCAGTGTGAGTGCCCGCGATCACCAGAGGGCACTCCAACCCAGACTGTCATCTCCCATAATCCTTTGCCCGGACTCATCAGCACTCATTGATTACATCCACCTGCACCCCATTACCTTGTTAGCTCACACTATATAAACCATGTTCACTCTGTCAGTCACTGCGAAGTCTTGTTTTGTGTTTCACTGCATTTCTGAGCGTTTACCCTGGTTTCATGTCTCTTGGTCTTGGATTTCTTGCCTTCTCCGTGGATTACCCTTTTGCCTGTCTCCTCTGTTTTGTTTGCTTGATTGGACTGATTGCTTGTGTATGACCTTCTGCCTGTTTTCTGACTACGATTGTGGATTACCCTCTAATAAAGCTGCATTTGGATCTTCAACCCTCTGTCTCAGAGCAGTCGTGAAAGTATGCCTATAGTGATGTTTCCGTTAATGTTTCTTAGTCATATTTAGTTATGAATTACATTTATCTAAACAGTGGATTACACTGTCTGCCAAGATTGACTGCTGATTAAAAATTTCAAGTGCAAGTTGTGCATTTTTAAAGGGTCATCTAGTTACTGGACTCTTAAAATATGAATCTTCCATGAAATCAGTTCAAAATGGTCAAAAACATTTGGTCTTGAATTAACAAATATATCAGCTCTTTTTTTCACATGGCAAAAAAACAGATTAGAAAATGTCTCTTCTTGCCTAACACACTCATGCCAGCGCCTTGTGACACTTGGATGGAAATATTATTGTTAATTTAATTCACAGTGGGAAAATACATGAACTCAGTACCCTCTTGTTTATTTACAGCTTTAAGGCTTTAGTGTTTACACTTCCCTACCCCAATAAACAAGGCGGACCACAGCCACATTGCCATGCTTACAACCTCACAGTTAAAGCCGTAATTGAGTTTTGAGTTTGTGAATAATCTCTTCATTCTCTCCACTTGTGCACGGATTTAACATTTTCTGAAATGACAATCTCTGAAGTGGGCAATTCAGCCTAAACTCCCATTGTGCAATGTTAGCAGTATTATTCATAGCTTATTGAGAAAACCTTTATCAATGCATATACCAGAATTAGGGCCAGATTTACTAAACAGGGCAATCTACCAGTTAGTAAATCTGGTAGTTAGTAAAAAATCTGGTTTAAGATGTGCTTTTTTGGGGTGGTAAATAATGGCGCAAGCGTCAGTAAATTGACACGGGCAATCCTTAGTATATTACATTGCATGATTTATTTAAATACTCTCCTCCCATCAATTTTGCGTCTGAAAGGGAAACTCATACAAATGCATATGCAATAAGTTAATCCGCGAAAATAACTCTGTCCACACCTTTTCAGCTAGATTTTTCACTGCGTGTCTTTTAGTAAATCCTGACAGTAGTTTTTTAACAGCAAAAGAAGGTTTTGCGCTGGCGCAAACTGTTAGTAAATCTGGCCTATAGTGTCCAAAGACAATACCAAAACAATCATCTTGTCTGTTCATTACATTCTCTTCTGCCCTAGTAGAACTGAGAGAATAAAATTGCTCTACTGAGACTTGTAATCACTTTTTTTTCAGATGACAAAGATAAAGTATCCAGGCTTTTCCTTGGTGATCACATTAATCATAGCCAGCAGAACCTAATCTTTGGGAAAAAAAGCAAAATGGCTCAATAATGGATAATACAATAAACTTCTCTTTCCCAAAGGAACAGCTCAAATGTATTCAAAGTCCACAGAAAATAACATGCTACTTCCCATAAGACTTTAGACAGTTATTGTTCTCTGAAAAATAGTGACAATTTATGAAAATTATTTTACTCTTCCGTCCAAACAAAAGAAATTAAGCTTATTAATTAGGTTAATATCATCTAGAGAGGACATGATGATAAAGCTGCACCCTTTCTGAGGAAAACTATATATATAAAGCATAGCAAGCAATTAAACGCTTTATACTCTCCACCATAATTTAAAAATCAAGAGACATTTTTATAGTCAAATATATATATGGTGGAGAGTATAGAGAATGTAATTGCTTGCTGTACAATTTATTACACAACACAAGGAACTCAGGACCACTGGGAAGCTTGGAGACAAAAAAGAATGTAAACCACCATGTACCATAAATGAACACCATTCAGAACAGACAACAGGGAATTAAAACACAGGTCAATAAATACTAGGTATGAACGAGGGACTGAACAAGAAACAGGTGAAACTTAATCAATAACCATAGTAAAAAACGAAAATCTAGGCAAGACTTCACTAGGCGATCCCCCCTTCACTAGGCGAGTCCTGTTGCTGTAAAGAATCCTGGGGTATGATGGACTCTAGGAGAAGCACTGGGAAACTGAGGTGGAGATGACCATGGTGAAGGAAGAGACCATAGTGGAGCTGGAGACCATGGAGGAGTCAGGAAGGAAGAGACCATGGTGGGACTTGCGGAAGAGATGACCACGGTGGAGATAGAGACCCCCATGGAGGAGATGGTGGAGGAAAGCCCATGGTGGAACCAGCAGAGTGGATGACCATGGAGGAGTCGGGATGGAGATCCATGGCAAAGCTCGCTGGACAGCTGACCATAGCAGAGGGCTGAGACGGAGATGGAGCCAAAGGGTTGTAACCCCTTTCTGTACGTACCAACTCCGAAGACCACTGTGGATCTGGTTGGCCAGGAAAACGTGGTAGTGCTGGTGGAGCCTGAGGACTGGAGAGAGCCAGAAGGGCAGAAATGTAGGGCAGCCAGTCAACTGGATGTACCAGATCATTGATTACTCAGCGGAATTGTGATCCTCCTCCACCCATTTTAAGGCCAGATCCACATACTAAAAAGACCATCTTAGGCAGCAGTGACTTCAAGGGTTTATTTAAACCTGCTCAAAAAATATGATAAAGGAATCGTCATGAAAGGGAACTGATTTTGCTAGGAGTAAGAACTCACGGATGTGGTTCTCGAGGGTATATGATCTCCTTTGGTGAGGATCAGGAGTTGTACAGCAGCTAGATCTTATTGCTGGCTGTAACTTTAATTAAACAACACAAGGAACAGCTGGGACTTAATCAATGACCATGGAAACAAACAGGGGCATAATTGGTAGCCTAGGCAAAAATGTAATAAACATAATAAAAGTCAGTTCTTTTTCAGTCATTAAACTGCGTCATTTGGGCATTTGAGACATTTGAAACATTCTTCAAAATATTTATTTTGCTATAGTTTGCTATAGTTGCGCACTAAAGTTGTCCAGACAACAGAGAAGTGTCTAGGCTGGAAGGACAGAATAACATTAAATAAAAAGCCCTGGATGATAATTTAGCCTGGCTTTTACTTGGGATAGCTCGTAAATCAAACAACATCAGTCCATTTATCATTAAGACCTACATTTGCGAGAAAAACTCCCCAAACATCAACAGTGGGAGTTTGACCTAATTTATTACAATCAAACATTTTAACTGGGTTTTGGAAATGTGGAAATGTCTTCAGAGAACTATTGACACTGCATCAATGGTAGTGTGATTTTCTCCAAGCTACATACTCTGAGAGTATGTGTATTTGTGTAACTGCATGAATGAAACCAAAATTTTATGCTTCAGCCATTTTAGAGCTTAAGTCTTTGTGGCAGCTTGCGTCACTGTGACACCAGCTCTCCTAAACTAACAGATCTGTTGCATTTTGGGATTAATGTCAATCATTACCATTGTTTTTTATTAAACGTTTCCCTCATAAAATTATCTTAGGTATTAGTGCTTGCTGATTTGCCACAAAGATAAACTGTCCACAGACTTTAGATTCTATCACTGCTATATGTTATCTATTTCTACTTTGGTAGTATACATTTTAAGTAGTATAAACCTTTAGCAGCACAACTTTATGTTCTTTTTTGGTTACGTTTTCACTCTATTTGATCTATTCCTGTTGGCCTGAGTTCCTAGTTTCCCTGTTTGTTAATTAGGCCCTGTTTCTGGTATTAAGATGTGGTTTGGTAGATTGGATCACAAGTGGATTACGCTAAATACAGGTGTAAACGGGGTCTAAAACATTTTGAGCTTGTCCACTTTCGACCACGTCAGAGGTAGTCTAAAACGTGTTCGACCGGATTGCTTTCGTAGTGTGGTTGAATGTGTTCGAACCGCCACAAAAGACCACCTACTCTCCGCCTACTGTCCTAGTGCGTAAACATTATGGGACGCACGCTACCCAGACGGGATATAAACTTTATCGGATGAAGACCCAAGTTTGGTTTGAAGATGAAAAACGTGCCAAGCACAATGTTCTCACACCATTCCTGATTTCTAACATGCCCATCGTTCGTCATGGTCAGTAAAAGTTTGTGTTTACATAATGTATGTGTGTACTGTGTATAATTATTATGTATATTTGAATACACACACATACATGTATATATATATATATTTAAAGGGATAGTTCACCCTAAAATGAAAACGGGATACAAGCGGCGGAAGTGATGTCTCGTGCGCATCGTACACTGTAAAAAATCCAACTTATGTTTTGTATGACAAATTCAGCTTTTAAAGTTTATTCAACTATTTAACATGAAAAAACTTTGTACAACTAATTGACCCTAAGTTGAGAAAACTCAAAAATGTTCTGCAGCTGGTTGCCTTAAACTTTTAAGTTTTTTTACATTGAGCATTATTTTACATATGGTGTATTTTGACCTCACCCAGCGGAAGTGATGGCGTGCTCATGGCTGTTGGACATAGTGTTGTATTTGATGTTAAAAATATATAAATACTGTTCGGTTTCTCACACAAACCGATCGTTTCCTGTCTTAAGACATCAATGTGTCGTCACGAGCCACAGGGTTTAATTTGAAGTTGTTTGTGCATGTTTTTTTTACTCTCATATAATTACACCCCATTGACATGCATTATACAACTGGCACACTGCGACGGTTGGAGTTCAAAATCTTAATTTGTGTTCTAAAGACACCTACATCTTGGATGCCCAGTGGGAAATAAGCAGATAAACATAAAATTTTCATTTTTGGGTGAACTATCCCTTTAATAAATATTTGCATGTATATACTGTATTTATATTTATATCATTTATATTATATATAAATAGAAATATTTTATATATTAATCAAAGAAATGTTTCTGTATATACATGCATGTGTGTGTATTTATATATACATAATAATTATACAACCAAATCAACCAAAACACATCTTAATACCGGGGTAAATGAAATTCCTAATTCCACACCCATTCAGTTTCTCTTTGATTACTTTGTATTTAAGCCCTATGTTTAATTCTGTCATCTCACACGTATGCCTGTGTTTTGAATGATTTTGAATTATTAATTAAAGCCTATTTTAATAGAGATCTCCTTTATCATGCTATTTGACCAGCATAACATGACAGTTATCAACATTGATGATAATAATAAGAAATGTTTCTTGAGAACCAAATCAGCACATTAGAATGATTTCTGAAAGATCATGTGACACTGAAGACTGGAGTAATGGGCCAAATGATTATAAATAAATTAAAATATAATACATTTTAATTTGGAATAATATTTCACAATGTTACTGTTTTTTTTTTTTTTAAGTGCTTGGTGAGCACTTTCAAAAACATTAAAAAATCTTACAGACCATACATTTGTGAACAGTAATATATATCTAATTTACAGGACAGATAAAAACTGTTCAACAAAAAGCCACATTTTAAAACAGTTTAATTATTGTTAAGAAATTTTTAAAGAATTTACCTGACACACTACTATGTTATGTTAATGCAGGATTAGCTACCCTTTTGGGGCCACAGCTGGTTTTCTCATCATCTGCTAGGGGCTCCCCGTGGGGTGAGAACAAGCCTCATAGGTACGTCTTGGAGAAAACAACTTTTAATCAATGACTTTACCACAGCCACAGGAAGATGCCCAGACTGGAGACAGGTAAATAAATAACCTCAAAAAGCATATTTAACACATATGCCATTATAAGAATAATGTTTATCGAATAATCTTCGTCATTTACCCCACAGCTGTTAGTCGCTCATGTCACTGATGAAAGTGGTCTTAGAATGAATGGAATGTTTTTTCGGGAGGTTAATAGAACAGTCTTTCAGCGTTTTACGTCACTACCACCCACAGTTTTCCTCAACATATGGACGGTAATATGAGTGTGTTTCCCTGTCTGCCTCTTGATGACAAGGGTCAATTCATTGACACTCACTTCTTAAAAATCACATGACTAGACTCTCAACAATGGTGTAGCCTTGCAATAACAACACTGGACAAGAAAAAATGTATGGTTGCTGAGTTAACGTCTGGAACGTGACAAAGTTTGATTTGGCAAGGTGGAGAATTAATTGGCGATTTGGAAGAATGCAAAATACGTTACATAAGCTTCTTTTCAAATTGACTTGAATCAGACACTTTTATAATGGCTAAAGACTGACCTTTCTAAAGGCCTATTGCAGATGGGCCCTAACATTCCTTTTCTGCTCCTGTCAGTGGAAGTAGACTGGATGGATGTGCGCTCAATGCACGATAAAAACTCAAGCCAAATTTTGGAAATATTCGGTATTAAGAAATACGAAACGATAAATCCTCCCATACTACTCAATTTCAGTTGTTAATTGTGGGAAAAGAAGAGTAAGCTTTATTGGATAATCTGTTTTACATATGATATCCTTTGCTGTTGGAAGTAAAGCAGTCCTGCTGAGCAGATCATCAAACAAGCACAAGTCTCCATTACCAGGTGCCAGTAAAAATAAAGACTTGTCAGGCAATATAGCCTGTGTTAAATGCCACTATGGCTGTAGAAGCACATTCTTATGCATTTATCTGGGAGCTAAAGCAGTACTGCTTTACCTTAAGTTTTCAAAATCCTGATTTATGGTACACTGCCAGTAAAAAGAAATGGAATATTCTTGACTAAATTTATGCTTGTCATGATAATAAAGATCGAAAGATTACGCTTAAATACTTCAAATAAGTTTTGTGGACAATATAAATTTCCTATAAATAAGGTATTTTATATAATTTATTTATATAAGGTGAACTCTATCAATATGGTTTAAAAACCATCCAGGGTAGATGGTTAGAGAATAACACTGAAGAAGCTGAAATGTAAAATAGTTTTGATTTCTTTCACATTGTTTTGACCATGTGGATGCGCAACTCCCAGGCCGCCAACAACAACATTCACATTGGACAGAAGGCGATCGAACAGGTCGACAGCTACATCTACCTCGGCAAGGAGCTGACTGCTGGGCATATGAACAACTGCGAGCTGGCACGCCGACGGAGGGCTGTCTGGATCAGCTATGTGTCCATAGCAGAGGTGGTCACCAATACGACCGACACCACCCTGCACGCCCACCTGTTCAACAGCACCGTCCTTGCTCTACGGGCCGAGACCTGGTCGCTGACCGTGGCAGACAGGCAGAAGCCGGCCTCAAGCAGCGGATGGTCGGCGTCAAGAGGACGGACCACATCAGCAACGAGCTACTGAGGAAGACGAGTAGGGTCAAGGACGCCGTCAACCAGGCCGAACAGGCCAAGAAGCACTGGGTCGGACAGGTGCCCAGGATGTCGGACGGGCGATGCATGCGGGCCATAACCGGATAGCTGCCTCTCGACATCAAAAGACCGCTCGGCTGCACCGTAACCCAATGGCGGGACTCGCTCAGACAAGACATCAACAGAGACTGGATGGGTCTGGCCAGGGGCCGAAAAGCCTGGCAAAGTTGTTGTGGCCTGCATTGAAAAACTGAAATCTCTATAAACAGACTCATAGACTCCTGATGTATTCTTCAGACTGAGTGTATGTGATGCACTTGTTGATGACGGATTGTAATCTAACACAAAAGTCAAAAATATAACATTTTCCGGAACAGGACCCGGCAGGATCTCACCTTATCTTTCTCCTCATCTTGACCATGATAGAACACTAGACCAAGGAATGGATTTAATCATGGATCTAGCAGCAGTTCAAATTCACCCAGAGGACAATCGGCTTCACCATGGTCCATCATCCCTCAGGCTTTCCCGGGCTCTCCCGTCCCACTGGCTCAACCTTGATCAGTCATCACCCTGGTTGTTCCATGGATTTCCAGGCCTCTGGCTACGCCTTGTACCTCTATCCCTTTGGCTCCACCGGGCTCTTCCTTCCCTCCAGCACCACTGTTGTCCTCACTCCCAATGGCTCCGCCCCAGTCTGCTGAGCCCTAGTCTCCACCTTTAACCTGTGAGTCAGCGGTTGTACCTCGGCCCTTCAGTCCATCAGTGTCGCCCTGGGTCTTCATCTCCTCAGAGTTTGCTTGTTATATATTGCCCTCAGTTCTGTCTGTTGTTTGTCTGGTGTTTGTTTTAGCTCACACTGTTATGAGTGTTTTCCTTCATTGTTTCTTTGTTTTGTTTAGTATATTAATAGTGCTGCAAATTAGATAATCTGTCCTTCACCTTATCTTCTTTCTGACCATGCCAAATAGCTGTCAACAGGTCTGTATGACTGTACTGTATGTTTTCACTGTATTTTACCAACAAGAAGTGAAGAAGAGGGTTTTTCCCCATTGTGAGAAGTGAATGTGTTGTCCTCCTTCATGCAAAAAAAAAGAAAAAAGTAGCACCTAACAGTCTTTTTAACATGGCAAGATATCAGAAAAAAAGGAGCAAGAAAATCTGCCACACCACCATTGTGATTTAAAATGATTGAAGCAGTTATTTTTAAAAGGAAATTCTTCAGAAACTATGCAATGGATTACCGTTTTCCATCCTATATGCCAATGTCATGTGCCATTTTCAACAATGCTTGCTTTATAGAGTGATCATTGGTATATCTGATATATTGCACATTCAACTGAATGTCCCACTAAAGTTGTCTTTTTATGTTAAATTTATCTGTGGATCACAACCTGGAAAAAATATATCTGCAAAACAATGGCAAATAAAAATATCAAAGGTACCATTACTACATGAAGTAGTATGACAAGCATGCAGTTTCTATCTTTTATGCATTTTTTTCCACTTAAACCTGTTTTACACTGAAAAAAATCAACTAGTGCTTTCGACAAATATGTTTACAATGACGTACTCCCCCATAAATTATGTAAGTGGCTTAAAAAAAAAAGTCTGTCATGTTGAGATCATATGACCAGACAAACACACTTTCAGATGTTTAATCAATTCATTATGGCTGACAAATATACCTGCAAATAGTGTTTCTAAAATTGCATTGGTGGGGTTTTTAGCACAATGCCAGAATGTGTAACTAAAAAATCCAAGCCAAGACCACTGCTGTATCAGTTGTTAATGAATGAGAGTAAGTATAACATAACCAAAGAAACTCTATATAAGAAAATGCCCCCTGTACGCTCATTCACCATTCCCCCCACTACTCCACTAATATAGTCAACTGAAAACGAGTGAGCGAATTTCAGACACTGAGTGCATTGGAAGGGCTGTGGATGCATCTTCTAGTGAGACTAGGGAATTGAATGTACACTCGTGTTATACACTCGCTATTGAGTGACATTATGGGATTGAATGAGCACGATTAATATTGCCCACTATAGTTTCAGACACCGCTACAAATGACTGTCCCCTCATACAGTGTCACAGGTTCATCAGGCTCTTTCACCACCACCACCACCAGAATTCTAATCGAATCTGTAAACCTGTCACTTATTTACTCACCTCATCAGCCACCACATGTAAGCACACACCTCAGTTCACTTGATGTCTGGCCTTAAACTAGGACACAGAACCTTATCAGCGATCATAGGTTCCTGTGTATTTCCAAGTGTTATGGTGTGGGGTTGGTTTTAAAGGGCTTGGTCCCTTAATTCCAGTGAAACAAACTCTTAATGCTTCAGCATACCAAGACATTTTGGACAATTTCATGCTCCCAACTTTGTGGGAACAGTTTGGGAATGGCCCCTTCCTGTTCCAACATGACTGCGCACCAGTGCACAAAGCAAGGTCCATAAAGACATGGATGAGCGAGTTTGGTGTGGAGGAACTTGACTGGTGTGGAGGAGACCTGACCTCAACCCAATATAACACCTTTGGGATGAATTAGAGCATCCCAACATCAGTGCCTGACCTCACAAATGCCCTTGTAGAAGAATGGTCAAAAATTCCCATAAACATACTCCTAAACCATGTGGAAAGCCTTCCCAGAAGAGTTGAAGCTGTTATAGCAGCAAAGGGTGGGCCAACTCCATATGAAACCCTACGGATTAAGAATGGGATGTCATTAAAGCTCATGTGCATGTAAAGGCCGGCATCCCAAAACCTTTTGGCAATATAGTGTATATCTTGACATATAGTGCATTATATATACAGTATATAAAAGCCAATTTTGGGCACATGATTGTTATTATTATTATCTCAAATAATTATAAATAGCATGTGAAATATTCAAATTTAATCTCAAAGTTAGCATAAAACGGAAGTTGCAATGGTAATTTCTTTCCTTATTGTGATGTATATCCAAGAAAAATGTTATCGTTGGACTTGATTTTGTCCAGTGGGAATTGATTGAGGTTTGCTATTTCTGCAATCTCATGTGATTGACAGGTTGTGTCATCCTCATGCCAGTAAACCAGAATCAACCAAAACACTCTGCCATGTAAATTCCACAGCTGCTGATGCAATAATGTTAAGGACATTTGCTATTCTCTTCTGTGGGGAAACCTTTTTATTTTACGTATATGTATTTCTAAGTTTGTTTATTTAATAACTAAATGTTTCAAGACACGGCTTTGTTCATCATTATAGTCGAACGTCACCATGTGAAAGCTCATACAACAAATCATGGGCCAGAAAGTGTTTAGTCACAGCAGAGGTTTCCCAAACGATGACGGAGTTCTCTTATCTTTGTTAACAGATAAATTGTTTTGCTTTACTACTATTTTTTACCATGTTTGGAGCGTTGGAGACTGCTTTTCCTGGCTCCAAGTCCAAGTTACTACAGTTACTGAGGTTTGTTTGATGATGGGAATGAGTTCAGAGAGATCTCTCCTCAGACTGTTCTGTTTGTGTTAATGTCATTTATGGAAATGGTTTCTCCAGTGCATTTAAAGTGATGTTAAGTAGGGTTTCTCTCAGGTGCCCTTGTTAATAGTCCTAAAGTCCTTAATGTGTAGGTATTAGTGTGGATTATGTTTCTCAAAATAATCACAATATCCTCATTACAACATGCAGGCCTACGACTAAACAAGACATTAACTGTGAGTTTCTTTGTGTATTCCTTTTTGTATGGTTCCATCTATTTACTCTGGTACAGTCATGTTCAGGGTCATAGGTCAGCAGGTTTGTCATTCTAACACAAAAATAAAAATAAAAGGCGACCTAATAGAGACAACCAAAGAGTTCAACCTTTGAAATGTAAAATATTTTTTCGGTACAGATATATGTCTATACTGAAAAATATTTGGTGTAGGATTTACTTTGAAACAATTTTCATGCAAAAACTGCATAAAACACTGAATAAGTATTTTATTGTAAACCATACTCCAATAATCTCTGTTTTATTTTAACTTTGAATGCAAATATATGCCTACTAAAATACTTTTGGGTAGAGTCATATTGCAAACTTTCAGATGGCCCTGACAACCAAGCACAGACAGGTCTGATAACTGGTCAGAGTAGATACCACTGGCTCCACTGTGTAGGAGAAAAAAGCTATAACAGAGCATGCTTTTTTTCTCTCTGCTTTTTCACTGTATTAAGGAAGCATATAAGACTAGAAATATGACTGCATTAGCTATTTATCCACATTTCAACAAGTGCAAGCAACTTTTAGTGCATTGCTGGTTCACTTGAAGGCCATGGAGAGAACAATAAGGACGACTTTTTGCTTATACTGCCATGTGCTCCTCTTGTACACAGTGTGCCTTCAGATGTAAGTCTAAAGACTGAGGTTGTGTTGGTATTCTATTGAAATACACTGCAGAACCATGCAGGAAATTCCCTCCGATGGGCCTCTAGACTTAAATGAAAAAGTGAGAGTAAGGCAATGTTTTTAGTGTAAAGATACCAAAACAAAGAATAAATTTATGTGCATACAAAAGCTCTAATCCAAAAGCTAGCTTCCTTTTAAAGTCACCATGTAATCTTTTTTTATGGAATATTGCAGTATTTATTACAAATTATTTATCCATGTGTAACTGGTCCTACTCGACCCACTTCAAGCGGGATTCGAACTTTGTTTTCTGGTGTGGGAGGCGCACGCACGCTAACAGGGACACTAAAGACTGCAGCTGGTAGAATGAGTCGCTAGCGTGCCTCTTGAGGCTAGGGGAGTGAGGTTCACACATACAGCCTTACTAGCCTACATCCATTAAAACCACACTCCCATTCGGGTCAACAGAACCAAATGTACTTGACCTGCTCCAAGCAGGATTTGAACCGGGGTCTCCTGGCTTGGTAGGCGGGAGCTAAAGACTGCAGCTGCTAGAATGAGTTGCTAGCGCACATCTTAAGGCCAGGGGAGTGAGGCTTGCACGCACAGCTCGTATTGGCCTATTTCCGTTACACTCACCCCCCTAAACCACACTCCCATCTGGGTCAACAGCACCAAATTTAACCGGGCACCAAATGTACTCGACCCACTCCAAGCAGTATTCGAACTGGGTATCCGCCGTGGGAGGCGGGAGCTAAAGAGCGCAGGTGCTAGAATGAGTCGCTAACGTGCCTCTTGAGGTCAGGGGAGTGAGGCTTGCACGCACAACTCTTGCTGGCCTATGTTTCTTACACTTTAACTATCCAGGTCAACAGCACCAAATGTAACCGGTACTCAACTTGCTCTGAGTGGGATTCGTACTGGGGTCTCCTGTGTGAGAGCTAGGCGGGCATGCTAACTAGGACGCTAAAGACTTCAGCCACTAGCATCCGTCGCTATCATGCCTCTTGTAGTCAGCGGAATGAGGTTTACACACACAGGTCTTACTGGCCTCCATTACACATGCTTATCTTTTTTTTATTATTCATGTGCCCTGATAATCTTTAATAAAAATAACTTCCTCTCCCTCTTGCAGTAACATCTCTTCTCTGATGATGTGTTCACTGGCACGAGGGTGGGATCAACCTTTCGCTCACATGACATCACAGCAATAGCAAACCAAAATGATCCAACCATCCAATCAATTCCCAATGGACAAAACCATGTCCTGCGCTACAGTTTTTTCTTGTTAGAGAAGCCATTTTACTCAAATAAATCATCACATAGGGAATAAAAGTTCCATTCCATTCCGACTTTAAGGCTTTATCCTACCTGTCATGGAACCTCAAAAGTGACTGATTTGGAATGATTTGATGTTTGATGTTGCTAAGTAAAATGCTTCAATAAGCATAGAATTATACGCACTTAAAATTTTACGCACACACACATGTTTTTTTAAATATTCTTTTCTTTTAAATCAGCATTTCATATAATCAGCTAATCTGGCATCATCAGAAATTATTGTCTGTAATATAACTGAATTATACAATTTGGAATACAATATGGAAACTGCAGAAAAAATCTAATGTGAGGTTTGCACAAGCAACCACATGGCTACTGTTTGTGGAAAACCACGTGAAGTGAAGAGGTGAAAAGATGAGCCCAGCAAGTCACTGAAAGCTTGCTGGCATGATTTTCAGTGCAGTGACGCATTATTGATTTTCAGTCGAATGTGATGAAAAATGAATCTTCTGGTTAAGTGCTTTAGCGAGACACAAACACCATGCAGATGTGGTATAACATGATGTCATGGTTTTACTCCTCGGGATGTTGGAAGTCAAAACTTATTGGAGCCTGTAACCGCTAGACACACCTTGCATAAATTCATAAACAAGCTAAAAGTAATTTACATTTTCCAGCCACTTTATTTCCAGGAAACAAGCTTGTGTCTATGTTGCACAAAAAAGATGGCTTGCTACAGGAATGAAAGCCAAAGGAAAAATGGTGGGTGAAACTGACCAGCGGTAGAGCTACAGTCAAAACAAAGACTGAGGTGATGCAGATTTGTGTGTCTGGTTGAATTCAAACACTAAAACGTTGGATCCCTAGAGCACAATGACTAACCAGTTATATGTTAGGCGTATTTTGCACCTGGAGTGGCTACATTTGTTTGGTCTGCTAAACGCAGTGATGCTGAAATAGCAGAGTAGAAAATAAAACAACAAATGAGCAATGTTTTTAAAGCATGCTTGGCTGTTTAAATTCAGCTTTAAGATAAGGAGGGATGTGATTTACTAAGGCAGAAATGGCACAAACGTTCAATCTTGTCTTATCGTATAAAGGATAAGTTTACTTGTGCAAGTTTCTTTTCATCATCATGTGAGGTCAACGTTTGGTATACAGGGATGGGAATAATCTCCACTCCAGTCTAAAACAACATTCTCATGGTCATCTGGATGAGCTAGCTAGGTTTTTAGCCAAGTTTTCATTGTCTCATTAAACAAGACAGTATCACAGCTTACTGTATGATTTGTTTGAAATTAGAGAAAGACCTCAAAGCGTAACACCCTATTTGATATTTGATAAAAGCTGATACGCCCTCGCAGAAAGCTTTTTCTAAATCAAGACCTGCTGAGCCCGTACATGCAGCAGGCCAAAAGGGGCGAGCATGGTTATAATATCAAGAGAAACTGGGAGTGTGATACTCTTTGTTTTTGGAGACAATGAGGTCATGCAGCACAGTTTCACTTAGATTGATGTGTGACAGATTTAAAGACGCTGAAATCGTTAAATTGTAATGGATTCTTTGTTGAATAAGCCAAACAAAAGCACAGAAATTATGATGGATTTTCAATCACCATCAACACTGCCAACATGCCTTTAAAAGCCTCTGAATAGAAAAGGCCAAAATGGTCAATTAAGGGGACACAGTGTAACACTGGAAATCTTTCATTACCAGCTTTAAACGCTTAGATCAACTTCTTTTTGAAGGATTGAGTACAATTTATCATTAAACCCTTTGGTGTACATTTTGTTTGGCTCTGTCTGGAAGTTAGGGGGACTGAGAAAGGTTAGGGAGACTGAGAAACAAAGAACCCTGAATCTTTTTGACAATGCAAGGAGATGTCCCCACTACTTTAGGAAACCATCACCTTTGGATTAACTTACTCGTGTGTTGTCATGTACATAAGGAATAATTGACTACGGGCTGTTGAATTATTAGAAAAATAATGCACACCAGAGGTTATCACGCCTCAAAACATTGTTTAGATGATGTATTTCAAGACATTTGTCAGGTTGTTTTACCTGTGTGTCACTCAACAGTGTTCGGGAGCAGCGTTTCTACTAATAGCAAAACTGTAAGTTTATCTGCTTCAAGAACAGTGACGTTATTACTTCGCTAGTAAGAAATGGCATGTAGCTTTTAAGTTGTCATTTTACTAATAGAACCATCAGAGCAGCGCTGACAACACATTTATGTGTGAGTGTGCGTCCGTGCTGCATTTGAGTGAGATATATAGTATATGCTACATACATAATAAATCGTAATTTTGTGGCAAAAAACTATGGAAATAATTGGTGTTTTTATCCTATTGTTTATTATATTTATTTGCTTGGTCGGTGTCTTTGTGGTTTAGTTTTATTTTGCTGTTGTAGAATGTAAGGACCTTTGAAATAACTGGAATCATTAATTGCATGTTTTAGAACGTTCATCAACCAATCAGATTCAAGCATTCAACAGACCCATAGTATAAAGTATATTAATCTACATTATCAATATTTCACAGTGACCCTATGTTTTCATTATTTCAACAATTGCTTTCATTATTTGGTGGACTGTAATGAAATATGCTGTCTATATGGTAAATTAAAACAAAATAGAAAAGTAATTAATGTTATAATCATTCAGGTTATTTTTTTAAAAATCAGTGATTTCACAAAAGCACTCCTTTAAAAGCCTTGAAAAACTGAACTGGTGGGATTTATAGATTTCAAACTGAATTGTTTGCGCCAAATTTCAAAACCTAAACTTTTATGAAGGTACATTCTTAGACCAGTCATCAGATCCAAACTGATCTTAAAGTACAAGCCAAACCAGGAACTTTAAAACAACCTGCTAATATTCCTCTAAAGTTTGTTGACGATAGTTTTTGCAGTTACATGATGAAAAAAACAGTGGGGGAATAAATCTTCAAAAACATTTTGATTGTAGGAAAAGGATTTATGATAGTTAACGTTTTAAAAACACAGGCCAATTGAAAGAAGAACCGGCATGTATTTGCTCTACCACTCACCTCATCTTGTGATTTTCAGCTACATGACAGACATACACATATATGCACAAGTGTATCCTGTTGCACATGTGTCTATGTAGCTCATCTGGTAGCACTAACGACATTATATGCACATGCGATTTGGAGCGCTTAGGTACTAGTACTGTGAAATCCTAAAATAAAGTGTTCAAAGCAAGTGTAAGCAAGACAAAATGGGATCGTGGCTTAAGCAAATGCATTTTTTGTTAACTCTTTCACCACCAGCGTTTAAAAAAAAAAGTTGCCAGCCACCGCCAGCGTTTTTGATCATTTTCACTCAATTTCATGGCCCCCCAAATGTTTGTTTGTATAAATATCTGAATATGCAATATATCGAAAAAAAGAACTGACCCTCTGCTTTTAAACAAACAAACAATTTGTTCAGAATGATAATCAAAACAGATGGAGTAGATTGAGTCCATCAACACCCCCAAAGCTTGCACAGTCACATTTCATTTGGTAACATTTGGCAGTTTTGATCTATATATTTATAGGCTGTTTAATGTTGGTGATTGGTTATTTTACATATGCACATGATTACATATGAGATAGCTTGTTTCTGCATCTAGAGCCCTCTACCGTATAACACTTTTAGCGGCACTTACTGGACATTTTACTTTGGAAGTATGACAAAATGTACAAGAAGAAATTTTATATTTCGCAGAAATTAACCTTGTGCTTTCCACGAGGTTTAGGAGTGTGTTTATGGGAATTTTTGACCATTATCCTAGAAGCGCATTTGTGAGGTCAGGCACTGATTTTGGAATTGAAGGCCTGGCTCGCAGTCTCCGCTCTAATTCATCCCAAAGATGTTCTCTCAGGGTGAGGTCAAGTTCCTCCACACACCAAACTTGCTCATTCTCATCCATGTCTTTATGGACCTTGCTCTGTGCACTGGTGCGCAGTCATGTTGGAACAGGAATGGGCCATCACCAAACTGTTCCCACAAAGTTGGGCGCATGAAATTTTCCAAAATATCTCGGTATGCTAAAGCATTGAGTTCATTTCACTGGAATTAAGCTCAACCACTGAAAAACAACCCCACACCATAATCCCCCCTCCACCAAACGTTATGCTTGGCACAATGCAGCCAGGCAAGTAACATTCTCCTGGCAACCCCCAAACCCAGACTCGTCCATCAGATTCTCCGCCAGACAGAGAAGCGTAATTCGTCACTCCAGTGAAGACGTCTCCATTGCTAGAGTCCAGTGGCGGTGTGCTTTACACCAGTGGTTTTAAAACTTTTTTAAGAGCGACCCTCTTTTTTTTTTTTTTTGTCACGACCCATAGGCATAATACTTAATGGGCCTTTTGACCGTATTCTCCATTAAACCACTAGATGGCACGAAAGTTCAGCTCAGCACTTTTCCACACAACCGCTTTTGATCATTGACACGTTCTGCACTAATTTGATTTAGGCCTATATATGGGACGCTAATTAACTGGTTAACCGTTAACCAACAATAATTTTAACCAATTAATCGTTTGCTGCATGCTTCAAAATACAATAATGTTTTTGAGAGAGAAAAAAATCAGGTAGGCCTAAGTCATGTACAAGTCGCATTTGATTGCATTCAGAAAATACCAGTAAATAAAGTGAAATAATGTACAAACATTATAAACACTAGAAACATAGCTATTTTAGTTCGCCTCACTCCACAACAAATCCTTCAAAGTGAACAGTATTCAGAACGGATCAAGAATTAAAAAATAACCTACAATTAGGCTATAAAGCAAAAACAAAATAATTTAATGAGAAACTGAACGTAACCAGCGTTGGTCTTGCGTAGCCCGACTCCCTCATTCGAATCCAAATGTTTCCATATTCGCGATGTAGCCCATTTGGATGCATAACCATTATTTATTATAGGCTTTGACATTCACTCGCGTCCCAATATTGATGGGAAAAAAATCATCCTCTTCTCTTGTGCTTGGGAATAGAGACCTGCACTTCCGCGGGACTCGCGGGACCCAACGCATATAGAGTGCGGAGCGGGACTAGATTTGATGGCTGAGTGCGGGTGCGTGCAGCAAGGTATTCATGTGTGTGCGGGTTGCGGGAGAATAAAACTATTCGCGGGACTCCCGCAAAATAGAAAAATCTAAAAATAAAATATCTAGAAACAAATAAATTGTTGCATCTATTGCACAAATCAAAAACAACAACTAAAACAAAATAAAAATGATTTACAGGCGCAAGATAGGCAGAGTTTCTGTTTATAAATTGTTTTGCTGCGCTGTGCAATAACGAATTTGTGTTTATTTCTAGAGCGCAATGGCCAAACAGATGCATTTAAGATAGAATCCACTCACCGCTCAAAACGTCTGAGTTTTTTGCGCAGTTCTGAATCCTGAATGCTGGCAAATCCTCTGATTATAACAAATAAAATGTATACATTATGGAAGATTCGTTGCGCAGTCAGTTTTATTGATAACAGAGCTTTGTGAGATCGCGATGAACTGAGATGTCAGCTTCTTTTAAATTATGAAGGGAGCGCACTTTGCAGGCATTCTGCCACGCCAAACCACGCACATGGTTGCTTTTACATTAAATTACTTGAAATAGTGCCATGGACGTACAGAAAAAAAAAAAACTTTTATATGCGGACAGGAGCGGGACAAAACTGTTTCGGACGGGAGCGGGAGCAGGTAACATCCGTCCCGCGCAGGTCTCTATATTTGGGAACAACACAGTGGAGCAGTGCTCACGCTGAATGGCACGAATTGTTGGCTATTACTGACTATTTGAACTGAGCTGTGTAACTTTTTATATATTAGGTTGACTATTTATTTTTTTAAATGAACTGACTGACTGTGATGTCAAGTTTGCAATGCTGGAATATGTTATGTGCGCGCGAAGCTCTGGCACGAACCAGAGGAAACATAAATAAAATACTCTGTCATTTTGGTCATACAAATAATAAGAGAAGGACATCGTTCAAAATTGCAAGTGTTTACTTACATTGTACTATTGTAAAATAAAAATAGATGTGCTTTTTGTCGTCTGGGTTTCCATTACGTGAACTTGTTCAAGGAGCACCGCGCCTCACAAACAATAGACCAAACTCAGCAGCAACTGTCACACATTTCTTTCTTTCGTTTGATCTGTTAATAAGTCAATTATATTTCACATATTTATTCCTTTTATATAGGCCTATAGACTGATTTTATGAAAAATATAATTTTTTTATTTTTAGTGTAACTCCATTTTCCTTAAATCGTCCTGGCGACCAATTTTTTAATTCTCGCGACCCTAGGTTTGAAAACCACTGCTTTACACCACTGCATCCGACGCCTTGCATTGCACTTGGTGATGTAAGGATTGAATGCAGCTGCTCGGCCATGGAAACCTATTCCATGAAGCTCTCTACGCACTGTTCTTGAGCTAATCTGAAGGCCACACAAAGTTTGGAGGTCTGTAGCTATTGACTCTGCAGAAAGTTGATAACTTCTGTACACTGTGCAACTCAGCATGCGCTGACCCCGTTCTGTGATTTTACATGCCTTACCACTTTATACAGCTTGGGTCATCGAAAGTATTAGGACACCCCTCCAAATCATTGAATTCAGGTGTTCCAAGTGATTGGAACACCTGAATTCAATGATTTGAAGGGGTGTCCTAATGCTTTTGACAATATAGTGTATGTAAATGTAGACAGGCAATAATTTTTTGCACTGGAATAAATGCCCATAATATACATACACTAGGGTGCACAGCAATAAAGATGTGTTACATGACAGTATAAGCAGATGAAAGTGTAACAAAAAGAAAATGTATTTATATTTATTCAATATTTCATGAGATGCAGTTCCCATACGGGAAAATTGGAATCTCTTTTGCAGAAAGTTTCTCTTTTTATTTTACTTAGAAAAATTGCTCTTCCTTTGAATCTAAGAAAGTGCAGTAATCTTGACATAGAAGTTTATGAAACACAATATTCCATTCTTCATCCCATAAATCACTTTGGACATACAATGTTTTCTGCCGTCAGTTCTGATATTTTTAGCCATGTGAAAAGAGACATACAAATAACAAAGAAAGAAAGCCACACGTCATTGGGGTGTGCATCTGACATACAACATTAAGTTAGAATTGCACATATGCAGAGTGATTTGGATACATGCTCTTGAATTAGCCATGACAGGTAGAAAACCTTGGCTTGGGAACAAGGCTGAAACCACCAGCTGCCAAAGCTGAAAGTCATCTTTCATCTGCTGTCTAGACAGCCTCAGGCCCTCTTTAGCCACAACCAATCGGCTTGCTCATTTTCACAACCAAGGCAGATCTGCAAGACCACGCTGACCCACACTGCAGACTTTTATCCCTGCCAAGTCCAGACTAGAGATGTGCAATATCCAAAGCCACTATAAACAGGTAAAATGTCAAAGCATTCTGTCTTTTCCCCAACATTTATCTTCATACACCATCCAGAGTACAATGGTAGTTCCATTAAAGAGATACTTCACCTAAAAACCAAAACTGAATCTGTATGGCTTTCTTTCTTCTGTGGAATGTACAATTGACTTTTATTGTATACGCAAAAACAACTAAACATTCTTCAAAATATCTTCTTTTGTGCTCTGCAGAAGAAAATCATACACGTTTGGAATGACATCATTTACATTTTTAGGTGAACTATATATACCAGTGTTGTTTTTTTTAACTAAAACCACTAAAACTATTAAAACATTTTGAAATAAAGCTGAAATTAATTAAAACATAAATATTAGATGATTATAGAAATTATACTCTTAGTCTGGAGGAAAATACTGTAATTGTGTACATCAGTGGCGGCTATTGGTCTGTCAGAGAGGGGAAGCTCATTTTCGGCCTACATCATAGAATTGTCTATTTATTTAAAAGTAAATTCTGCCCTGCGTTCCTTTTCAAGAAAATGGTCTGTGACCCTGTCGTACCAACTAGGAGTCTTTTCAAGTGACTTGACCAGTGTCCTCTCAATGGCCAGCAGAGCTAGGCTGCTTAAACGGCCTTGGCCCATTGTGTTTCGGGTGTAGGACTTGAGTCGCTTTAAACAGGAGAAGCTCCTTTCTACACCTGCAGATGTAGCTCCAATTGTTGCCACTAATGAGAACAGTTTGTAAAGCTGAGGCATTGCACTGTCCAACTCCATGTCTTTAAGGAACACCATGTAATCACACAGCTTTCCCCTGTTACCCTGCAAGTCCTGATCTGAATACAGGACTTGAAGTTCTGACCTCAGTCTTCCTGAATCAAAGTGATGGCCATAACTTTTCAGGACACTTTGGAAGGCCTCCTCTGGAAATACCTGTGCCATGTCATCAAATTTCCCTGGATTGACTAATTCTAAGAAGAGCATGCTTTCCAAATTTGAAAAACGGTCAAAGTTAGACAGATCTCCAAACCCCACCTTTGACCAAACAACACATCCGTGAGATGGTTTCATCAAGAGACATGGCCAGCAGTACATTTTATTTGTCACAGCACTTCCAGTCAGCCAGCTAACTTTGTCATACCAGGAGAGCTGAAAAGACCTGTTATTTTTCCCTATCTTTTGCACTAAATCAATCTTAGGTGTTGATCTGCCCTGCTGTTTAATTCTAAGTTTTTCCTCGTAAGGAACACTTTCAAATGGCTTCGCCAAAATCAGGTCGACGATATTAGCACCGTCTGCCATCGTGCGCAGTTTCACCCACGACGCTAGCCTAGCCTACTAACGTTATATGAATGAATGAATGAAGGAATGAATGAATGAACGATCTAAAAAAAAATATTTAACTCTGTAAAACTGAAACAAGGAATGTGGTGTATAATTGTGTGAAATGTATGATGAAAATCAAGCAATTTCCCCAAGCAAATATCAAAGAAATAGGTTGCAGCAGTTTTTATTTCGACTGAACTTGAGAAATCCGCGATGGGACTGAGCGCGAATAGCTTCAGTGATTCCTTATAGTACAGAATCGCTGTCAGTCAAAAGGAGATGCAGTCTTTCGACAGACCCGCCAATCATCACGCAGAAGCTCAGAGTCCGGGCCAGCCCACTCCCCATTCACCCCCAGAGACGCTGAGCGTCCGTGGGCGGGACATAATCGCAGCGTTTATCCAATGACCGTCTAGTTTCGAAGCGCTGAAAAAAAACATTCAAAGCAGCCCCATTGAAGTCAATGGACGCTGGGCTTCAATAGGGAAATGCACTGTGACGCTGTGGGAATGTATGAGAAGGAAATCGAGTCAGCCGACCTGCTATATGTAACTGATTCTGAACGAACTCATCTTTGATATGAACGTTTTCTAACGCATTTTTAGTCAATAAAATGTTAATACAGTAGTACATAATTTGACCATTAATTTTGTGACATTATAAGGGAAGCCGAGCTTCCCTTGCAGTCTTAAAGAAATCGCCACTGGTGTACATGTATTTGTGCTTGTTGTATTCGTGGACAAATTCATTCTCAGAAGGAAAAAATCCCACTAAGTTTAGACCTGGGAGCGTTTCATGTTTACATCAGAACCTCTTGTGAAATGTCTGAGGACGGCCACAAAGCCAACTGCCCCCGCGCTTATAAGGTCCTGGCATCAAAGATGGCCATAAATGTCTTATATATATATGAGTGAGAATATTTTGGCTGTGCAGGAATGCAGTATGTTAAAAATAGATACAGTAGCATGGAGATGCATGATCATGTTCCCACACCTCAGCTTTATTTACTGTGGGCGAGACAAGATTCACCCTCATAACATGCAGGTGTTGTTTCTTATCTGTACAAGATGTTTAAAATGTAGCTCAATGTGTCTAGATTTAAGTTAATATCTGGAACTGCACCAGGGTTGCTGCACCAGGGTTTGTGTAACACTGTTTACACTTGATCTCGGTTTAAGAGCTCACTTTTGTATGTGCACTTGTCAAACCTGACTATAAGATCTTTGAAAACCTAGAAAGGATCATGTGAAAGCATGTATCATGACATTTTGAGGGCAAATTGTTCACTTGCTGCCTAAAATATCCCACCCACTAACAGGTGCAGTGATGAAGAGATAATCAGTGTTATTCACTTCACCTGTCAGTGGTCATATTGTTATGCCTGATCGGTGTAAACTGTACATACATATTGACACATGTCAATTGTACATTTAAGCCACAAGTCAATTAACATTTACAGTCAAAACAAATTCACTCTCCCCGTACATCAAAACATCAACCTCCATCAACAGGCCAATCCAAATTCACTACGAACACACGAATAAACATCCTTTACTATGACCTCACTGCCCCTGCTCTGGTTTTACTGATGCACACTCCTGGACAGATGTTAATTTATGCACACCACACATGCTTTGGCCATCACATTTAACAGAAAAGATGTCTGTCGTCTCACTATTTGACAGAGGATTCAAACTCGTTTGAAGACAAGGGAACTTCCATCAGCCATCGAGAAATGTGTTCTCCCCATATTATTTCAGGTCTCTTAATTCACTCAAATCCAAATGCTAGTCTATAACATCTGCAGTCACCACTGCCCCAGGTAATTAGACCATGTTTAATGATCACACAGTCAAACAAACAATCACTTCTCATTTGTGTGGGATAGTCTGAGAGGACTGTTATGGAGAAGCCCACTTTTTTCAGACGGAACATTTATTTACTTATTGCCTCATTCCAAGTTTCCCCTCGCGATCCCTCTCCGTGGCCTCGTAGAAGCCCTACTGATGCCAACAGGGTAAAACGCAAAAGAGGCTACACATCATGGAGTTCATCAGTGTGTCTTCGGCCCATGTGTTTAGACACAGACTCACAGCTGTGAACTCCACCCCAAGGCTTTAGTTTCTTCTCTGGCAGAGAACAGCATGTCTAGGAAAATCACTTAGCAGTCATCGGTGTGTGAATGAAACTAAAACACCACTGCCTCAAGACTAGCAAAACCAGCGTCTGCCCTCGGTCGAATTTGAGAGCTGCGCTGAAGCGGTGATTTGATTCGAACAGTCACTGATAATTTGTTTTTGTTTTTAGTCATTGAAAGGGCCAGACTTATCTCAGGGATCTTTTCCGGTATGGAATTCGTTAGTTTTGCTCTCACAATCTGGCACATCCAATTCTTATTGAGATCAATTGAGACATAAACATAAGGTGGAGTGTCAATACATAGTGGCTTATCCACGTCATAAGTGTGTGTTATAATATGTCCATATGTTTCACATTGTTTTCTGGCCAGGCTCAACCTTTGTCTAGATGTAACTGCACAGAACTGATATCATTATTTTGGAAAATGCAAAAATGCTTACTCTTCTCTTGCACTGTCCTGCATGAATATACATATACTCAGGGTCATGGGTCATTGATGCACGTGGGGAGCAAAGACTGTCCCGTGTGGTCCAATCAAACAGACAAGCTACTGTAGCTCAAGAAGTTAATGCTGGTTCTGATAGAAAGGTGTCAGAATACACCGTGCATCGCAGTTTGTTGCGTAGGGGGCTGCATAGCTGCAGACCAGTCAGGGTGCCCATGCTGACCCCTGTCTACTGCCAAAAGCACCAACAGTGGGCATGTGACCATCAGAACTGGACCACGGAGCAATTGAAGAAGGTGGCCTGGTCTGATGAATCACCTTTTCTTTCACATCATATGGACGACCGTGTGCGCGTACGTTGCCTACCTGGGGAACACATGGCACCAGGATGCACTGTGGGAAGAAGGCAAGCCGAAGGAGGCAGTGTGATGCTTTGAGCAATGTTCTGCTGGGAAACCTTGGGACCTGCCATCCATGTGGATGTTACTTTGACACACACCACCTACCTAAGCATTGTTGCAGTGTACTAGTCTTGACATATGGAGTAGATCTAACATTGTTTTCCCACAGAGAGCACTGACTGTCCCATAAAATCCAGCAGCTCTCACAACATAGTTGTATGTCGTATTAATTTCTCACTATTGTAGCTCTTGAAGACCATCACTTCCAAGAAAGTTTGGAAACCACTGGCTTTTGTGGGGAGGAGGGGGCTGCTTCTGCGTCACGTTGCTTTAATTTGTCCTCAGTCTGCCAAAGAAAATGATTAAACTGCTGAGGGGGTTTTGCTCTTGGCTCACCAACTGCTATGGCACACTAGATTGGCTTGACTCCGATGCTGAACAAGTGCAATCTGTACAATTTAATGAATTATTATAAATAAGACAAAGAAAATAAAGTTGAGAGCAATAGCCCTAAAGTATAAAAACCTCTGGACTTCCTCCAGCTATTCTTAAATGTCCTAATTACTTGACCATTTAAGACAGTGTAAGACTATTGTTGTATTGTAACTACATACTTTATGGTGCAGCCTAACTGACAGACCTTTAAATCAGTTTATGGTCTATAAAAACAAACTCAGCTTTAATAGATGTGCATGCATTTGCATGGCACGATATGTTGATTAAGAATAACAAGTATATGAGTAAAATGCAATATGCAGCGTATATGGATGCTAGGCATAATGAGGAGACCCGGAGTTACACGACAGTATTACACGACAGTCCTCAAATCTATTTGGTCGAGCAGCCCTCCAAGAGTGAGACTTTTCATCAACCCACTTGTCTGTGTTTATTCCAGACAGACACAGTTTGTGAATTGGTGGATTGGTTTGACTGACTTTCTCAGAGGGTTATGCCAGTAGGTGGCAGCAAATGGCTCTTGTTAAATGAGTATTGAATCATTAATTCAACCGATTTGTGAGTCATTCAATTGAATCAAAACAGTGAATCATTCAGGCAGGGATGTAACCCCCATAGTCATTGAGGGGGACATGTCCCTGAATAATTAGAAATGGCCAAATTGCCCCCTCAATATTTGATATTGTTGACACTGCTCTGCTGCACTCCATTACACACAGCTCTGTTTATTATTAGGATGACAGTTTTAAAAGTTTTTAGGCTACTCTGTCTCAGTGGTCTAACGTTTCTCAGTGTCAAAATGATGGACAATCAGACCAAAGAAGGTGGGGCTTATTGTTCACTGAAGACGAGTGCAAATTCTGACATGCCGCTTTAGGTTTTAAAGTGTAAGAGTGCATAGATACGCACATTTAGCTAAACATTTATTATTTGACAACTATTTTATGATATATTAAATGTTCAGCAACCCACAGTCTAATACAGTGAGGCAAACTAGGCCTACTTAACTTAATTTTTTTATTGGAATTTCAGCATTTTGAGTTGAAAATTTGCTATAATTTACATGATCCATGTCATTCATAACAGAATGCGAAGAAAAAATAAACATCTTGCAAGAAATTTGACACAAATAAGAGTGCGTGTGCATATTTTTAAATTAAATATTATTTGCAAGTACTGTAGATTAAATGGATTATAAACTAGGCTACAATTTTAGAATTTCTTTTTCCTTATTCCCTTAAATGTATTTTAAATAATCCTTCTTTTAATCCTTTAATTATTTAAGGCACATTTAAAATATCCAAAAACTGCTAGAACAATGTTATATATTTTGTTGACTTGTGTACTTCCCAAATGTTTCCAAGAATGTTTAAATCCAGAGAAATAAGCAATTTAACCGGTCCGTGTCCGTGCGTCACCTATCAATGAAATTATACACGCATTACCCACGATTTCCGGTTTTATTTTGTAGAAACCATGGAAACACCAAAGCCACTTTAATATATTATATGTTTTATTAGACAGGTGAGCAACTGTTTGGAGACATTCATTGACAAAAAACTAATCATTGTTATATAGCTCAACACAGTCTTATTGTTTAAATCTTGTTTCATTTACGCGAGTACCATGTTTTACCATGCCTAATATTGATCTAGCTCACTGCAGTGAGCAGAGCAACAAATGTCTCGTAGTAGCCGCCGAGCCAGCGATGCATAACTTTCAACACACTCAAGTTATGTATATGATAAAACAGCACTGCGTTACCCCACATATGCATGGATGGAAGAAGCGGAAGCACTCGTCTGCGGCATAATAAAAGCTCTGTGATATCAAGGCATCATCAAGCTACGCCTTTGTTTTGAATAAGCAACCTCTAGCGGCGAAAATTTACATATTGTGGCTTTAATTACTTAAACCCCATAACCCCCCATCCTCCCCAAAAAACAAAACATTTGGTCTCCCCAATGTTCAAGACATGGTTACGGTCTTGCATTTAGGAACGAGACAAATTAGTCAGTGAATAATTCACACAAAGTGATTTGTTCAAAAATGCTGAATAAAGCAATGACGAAACAAGTAATAAATAAATGACAATACATTTTTGATTGCCTTTTGGAACACTCAATTTTTCCTTATTATTTGTCGGGTGGTAGGTTATAACGACAGCAGCACTCTGTTCTTGACAATAATTTACAGTTTAGGGATAAATTGTAGATTTCTAAACGACTGTAATTTGAAGTAAATGAATATGGGACTATCCAGCACTAACAGTTACAGATTTTTAAACAATATTAGTTACAACACTCCCTGGTTTAATACTCATATATTTGTTAATGTGGAGCCTCTTTATTGGCCATTGCAATGGACTAAGCTGCATTTTGGGGTCACAGAAATATTCACTTGCTTATCTTATGTTTTCTTTTCTACTCACGCCAGCTGTGCAAACTAAAAGCAGATGTTTTGATTAAGCCTGCTTGGATCTGCCAGGAAATGGATAAAAGAAACGCAGTACTACGTCTCAGATGATGTCACGCTTCAGGTGACGGATGGGGCGGAACCCCGCGCACCTTCAAAGCCGGAACACTTCCTGAACCGGTACCTCAGCCGTATATAAACCCGCCGCAGCGCTCCTGAGCAGGGAGAGGAGAGAGAAAGAGCTCACGAGTTCATAAAGACTTAGAACAAAGCAACTACTGGACACATTCAGACAAATAAAAGACGAGTTTATATCCAGAGGCGGCTCTAGCATCTCTGGGACGGTAGGGACATTTGTGTTTACAAGCTATCTTTGATTACATTGTGAGTTATGTAAATAGTTGTGTAACGTGTAGACAAATGCATGCATGCTCAATGTTCAACGTATTTTATTTCCATTAGTGTACAAATTCATAACAAATTAATAAAAGTGTCAATTAATGAAATTGATATCTCCATTCAGTTCTATATATTAATGACACTAGTACTAATATTGACTCTGGTGCTAATACTAACTTTTATTTGCTTTATTTATTGTGGCAAAGTTACAAACTGCAATTTTTAAGTTCATTGTACTTTTACAACCAATTCACAAATTCAATTTTGAAAACTAATAAATTATTTTTACATTTTAGAACAAAAGCTGTTATGTTGATAATGTTTTTTGATGTTGTCTCTATGGTACAGTGAAGGTCAATTGGGTTTAATGTGTTCTCTAATAAATGGAAATCATTTGTGTTTCACAGGCAGATTCTGCAAAAGGAATAGAACCCTCTCAGCACTTCTCCGCCATCAATCATGAATGAAAACCGCTTGGCTATCGACATTCTGCTCTTGTGTATTTCCTGTGGAGCAAGTGCACTGGCAGCCTTCAATCCCACTGCCTCTTCATCTCTGCCAGCAACCAATTTCACTGATATTGGCTCTGCGCCTCCAAAATATCTCACAGAGGCTGCAAACCTTCCCAAAAACAGACGGAAACGTTATATTTCCCAGAACGATATGGTGGCTATTCTTGATTACCATAATAAAGTCAGAGGGAAAGTTTTCCCCCCAGCTTCAAACATGGAATATATGGTAAGTCACTTATAATAATAACCATTAATAAGTAGTCTATGATAAAATCAGTAACAGTTTGAAACTTAGAAAGAAAAAAAAACTTTTTGCTTGTTTGAACTTTTGCTCTACACCCTCACGGCAGTTCATCAGGTTCAGTTGTTTTATTTATTTAATTGTATAATTACCTGGCATTTTGCCTGGAAAGCACATTGCTGCTGTTGTAGTTGGACACGTGAACGTTGCACATGTAACTGTGCTCATCACAGGATGCAGGAATGACATACTTCTCTGTGTCCTTTTGGCACCAGCAGCTGTTGAGCAGATTTAATTGGCTCAGACCACCAGAGTAGATCCTCCCTAGCATAATCAATCTGCTAAGACTACAGCTAAGCACTGAAATACTTGCAAAAGTGCACAGTCATGGGAAATACTGCATTAAATATGTTTCTTTTTCTTTTTTTAAACTAATTCTCTGATTCCACCATGATTTAAACGGGCAAATATTTTTTTTGTGTACTGTGTTGTTGAATTAGCTACATTTTCCAGCATGAAATGTACTGTATATCCATGGTTTATGACTTAACTCATTCAGGAAACATCTTGCATTATAATAAATACATTATTTTAGTAGACTGATGAAAGTGTATTTCATGTCTCAGGTCTGGGATGACACTCTTGCAAAATCGGCTGAGCAGTGGGCGTCTACATGCATTTGGGAGCATGGTCCTCGCAGTCTTCTTAGATTTCTGGGTCAGAACCTTTCGGTTCGAACAGGAAGGTATGCATCTCCACCCTCTGTCCCAGTTTGTGATCAGTGATGTTTCTACTGTACTAATGGACATTTGAAAGGCCAAGCAAAGCATTTCATCACACAATAATGAGATTTAGGGCTATGTTTGGATTGTTTACAGGTACAGATCCATTTTGCAGCTGGTGAAGCCCTGGCATGATGAAGTGAAGGACTATTCTTTCCCCTATCCTCGAGACTGCAATCCCAGATGTCCTCTAAAGTGCTATGGGCCTATGTGCACTCATTATACACAAGTGAGTTGATTTAGATGGTCTTTGTGTAATGAATTTCTGCAGGCGTTCACAGTTTGGGGTTTGTATGATTTTATATATTTTTGGAAATAAATTATTTTATTCAGTAAGGATGCATTGATCAAAAGGGACAGTAAAGACATTTATAATGTTACAAAATATTTAGATTTCAAATAACTATCAAGACTGCTACAAAAATATTAAGCACCACAACTGTTTTAAACATTAATAATAGAAAATGCTTTTTGAGTCCCAAAATGATTTTAAGGATCATGTGACACTGGCGACTTGAGTAACGGCTGCTGAAAATTGTGTGTATATACATATACATACATACAGGGCTCACATTAACACTTGTCCGCTTGTCCGGGACAAGTGGATTTTTTGAAGGGGCAAGTGAAAGAGAATTTTACTTGCCCGACCGGACAAGCTGATTAAAACGGCAGTAACAAAAAATAACTACCAAAATGCGTTGTGCTGTTGACAGTGACGCTCGTGCAGCTTATCTAGGAGAAATCAAAACGAGTGCCTCTCACAGAGAAACACTGCGGTAAACATTCAAAATGTGAAGTTTTTATATTTATAACATATGATACAGTTAAACAACATCACACAACCAACTGTGCTGTTTTTCTGAATACCATCACAACTGAAAATGTCACTGATTTCATATGACCGTTCCATAAACAATTAATTAACATTAAATCACTTGCATTTTAGATGCAATATTGATTGTTTTTGTTCTATTTCAGCAGCGAAAATATTTCCCAACAAAGATCACAGCAGAACCGTAACGCATGTCACAGCAACCGTGTGTTACTGAACGATTCAGCGTTTCGAATGAATCGGTTGAATCAAAGATTAAATTACCTATTCTTAAACAACTTCCTCATTCTTGAATGAATCAGCCGTTTGAACGAATCGACTCAATGACTCGCTCATTAAGACGGTCACCTGCCGCCACCTACTGGTGGTTTAGTTTCATATTTAAACCATGGGTGGATAAAAGGTAAAAATACCAAAAATATGCAGATTTAAATGTGTCAAAGCTGATTGAACACTGGTGATGATATTGCTTCAAAATAAATTATATTTACAACACACACACACACAACTTTTTTCCGGACAAGTAAATTTTTTACTTGGACAAGTGAATGACCGATTTACTTGTCCGAAGGACAAGCACATAAACATGCTTAATGTCGAGCCCTGATATAAAGTCAAGCTATATTTCGCTATAATGCTGTTTTTACTGTATTTCTGATTAAATAAATGCAGCCTTGGTGAGGATAAGAGACTTCTGTTAAAAATATCTTACCGACCCCAAACTTTTGAACAGCGGTGTTTATCATTCTCATTTGACCATTGCTGTATTGTTGCTTATGTTTTACCAGATGGTGTGGGCAACCTCAAATAAAGTAGGATGTGCCATCAACACTTGCCATAATATGAATGTTTGGGGTTCAGTATGGAAGAGGGCAACATACTTGGTTTGCAACTATTCTCCAAAGTAAGTATGGTTTTTTTTGTGCTGTAGCTAAACTCCAGAGTACTCTTCAGTAACATAATTAGGCTAAGCTAGCAATTTGACACCCCTCTGTTAAAAACATTTTTTGACATGGACATCCACTGGGCTTTCTGGTTCAAAGACCTAGACGACCTCTCGCATTCCTACTGCATGTGGAATTTTAGCGGAATTCTGCCTCTAATTCCAGAATCAAAGAACCATGATCTTGTGTGGCTTGTGACCTCGTCCTTTCAGTCTTATAGGACTGTGCACTTGGAAAAAAACCCTCTTAGGCTACTGCAGAGCAAGTTATTTTTAAACTCTAGTAAAGACCCTGCTATCTGAGAACTAGTTAAATTAGATCCGGATTGATTTAAAGCATGTCATCTTATGGAATCAACATAGAAACGGTGTTAAAATGGGAATTAAAAATTTTGTTATTGTATGCTTCATGTCAAAGGACATTTTCAAACAGTTAATTATATCTCACTGGTGTGTCATTGACAATGTTGATGCTGTTGTTGTTTACAGGGGGAACTGGATTGGAGAGGCCCCGTATAAAGTAGGTGTTCCTTGTTCCATGTGCCCTCCGAGCTATGGAGGATCATGCAGTAACAACATGTGCTTTCCTGCTGTGAACTCAAATTACCTGCACTGGTTCAAATGAAGACAGACAGACAGAATGCACATGCCCCATCACAGAGACACTGTCCCTCATGGGAATTTGCCCATTTTTTAAATTTTTATATATATATATATATATATATATATATATATATATATATATATATATATATGTATATATATATATATATATATATATATATATATATATATATATATATATATATGTATATGGGCCATATAGGACCATGGGTTGCAAGGCAGCATGTTTTTAAAGACATGTACATAACTTATTTTTCAGTGTTTATACCATTATATTGTTTTGTGTATGTACCCATTTATAGGAAATAGTTTATTTCCTGAGAGGGACTCTACTGTGATCTGTCAAGTCAGGATTGGTGCTTACAGTATTCAACCGTTACTTTATTCAGAAAACACAAGGTGCAGTTGCCAAATTTCCCATCAGGCCTTGTTAGCAAGTCTAACATTGCTCGTTGTCTGTAGTCCCAGGCTGGTCTTAAAGGGATAGTTCACCCAAACATGAATATTCTCTCATTATTTACTCAACCTCATGTCTTTTTAAACTGGTATGGCTTTCTTTCATATGTGGAAGTACTTATCATGGAAGTCTTGGACCCCACTGGCTTTTTTTGATCGTACATAACCAGCCAGTTTTCAAAACAATCCCCTTAGCCCGATTCACAACGGTAAGCTTGTAATGATGTTATAATTTGAGTGATACTGGTAGCTTTCCGCGAGAAATTCAACCATGCCGCCATTCATCTTTGAGTCATTACGTAATGTTTGTATACATAAAGGAGGAGTTCGGCTAGTAGTAGTAACGCATTCGAGGATGCTGCAGGTGGCGGATCATTTATAGCCTTTTCTCACAGCAGCTGAAATAATTAAATGTATAATTTTAATGGCTGATTGTAACCCAGAAAGGACCAAATGACAATCATTAGTGACGACTGGAGATTCACCCGTAGTCAAAAGCAAAAGATTAGACTGTACAGAAATTGAAATCTACAGGTAACGCTAATACACATTAAATACACCGTCACGTAATGCTGATGTTGTTAACATTAACAATTTGAGAACAAAGTGTAACTAATTATAACTTGCACGGTTTGATGTGATATGAGCTAAGCGATCATTAGATGCAATCACCGTTTGTAGCGCGATCAAATTTTTTTTCTTTCTCTCAGTTGGTCAGAACAAAGTGGCAAATATGTTATTTACTTGTTCAGATTACATTTTCCGGTAAAATTCTTATTCTGGTCATACTTCCAAGATTTAGAATCTGTGATTTGGAAGTACAGTATCCACACCGTTGCGGTGAATGAATGACAGCCACACATACTCCTCAAAACATTATATTTATCCGATAATTCAGCAAATAACTGCAATTGCAGGTTTCAAACATAGATGGTGACATAGAGGCGACTTACGGACTGCAGCTTTAAAGGTCCTGTTCTTCGTGATCCCATTTTTCAAACTAGTTAGTGTGTAATGTTGCTGTTAGAGCATAAATAATACCTGTAAAATTATAAAGCTCAAAGTTCAATGCCAAGCGAGATATTTTATTTAACAGAAGTTCCCTTTCAAAGCCTACAGCGAACGGCCGGTTTGAACTACACCCCTGCACTTCCTGCTTTAATTACGTCAATAGAACAGTTTGTTGACTAACCTCCGCCCACAAGAATACGCAAAAAAGGGGCGTGGTCTTGTTGCTCTCCCACGTGGAGAAGAGGAAGTGTTGCGTTTGTAGAGTGTGTTTGTCGCCATGTCTCAATAACATTGAGCACATGCATCTCCCCGTTATGGTAAGAGGCGTGCTCTAAGCTGCTGTTGAATCACAACACTGGAACCGCTGGCCCAATCAGAACTCGTTACGTATTTCTGAAGAAGGGACTTCATAGAACAAGGAAATCATCAGGCCGTTTTTAGGACAGCAAAAACACCGGTATACAGATAAGTAAATTGTGAGAAAAATACTGGGTTTTTTTACACGCGAAACATGAACACGTTATATTGCACACTGTAAACACAATCAAAGCTTCAAAAACACATGAAAAACGGGACCTTTAAATAATGTTGTAATGTTAACTGAAGCTGTTTAGCGTATCTTCTATGTTTAACAGAAGAAACAAAGTCGACAGGTTTGTAACAACATGGGGATGAGTAAATCATTTTAGGGTGAACTGTCACTTTAAGTCATATCTATTAACCCTGGAGGTTGACTTTTGGTGCTTCAGAAGAAATGTAAAGCTAGCTATTCTTGAACTGGGCTTGGAGACGATAGAACTTCACTGGTTTGAATACACTCACTGGCATCCATGCTTTGCTCTGGGTCTTACCTCTTGGAAAGTTTCCAAATGCTTAAAGCCTACACGCTTGTGCTTGGGGCTTAGAAATCATGGAATGTTGATTAGGCATCGGTGGGAAAACTTCTGCATTTTGCAACCCCAGAAAGAGCATTTAATGAGATGGCTAATCATGCTGTACCCACATGAAATGTTGAGGCGGATTAACATGGTAACATGTTTGATGTGTAAGTGCACCTTATGTTTTTTTTAATGTATTGTTATTTAGAAGGCTGTCCTTGTTTGTGATTTTTATCAATTGTACATACATTTATTATGAATTCGGCTGTACAGTCTCTACAATGCATGCATAACAGTGGCACGCTATTGCATTGTATTGCACTGTTTTTCACTTGTTTTTTTACTGCATCACACAAGCACTTGGGAAATCTAACAGGCACTGCTCTGCATATGGAGGGGATATAAAGGCCTATTTATCCCTTCCCCTCCATAGATTCATGTTCAACATGACATCATTAATAGAAATGGTATTTTCTGCTAAATTCAGTTCTGTAAAATATTATTTTTTTTAATGATGTCATACAGTAGACCGCATCTCTTATTGTGTTGATGTCTCTGTAGACCTCTGAAAACTAGTCATGGTGCTGGTTTTAATGACCATAATGTAAATTTGTGTATTTGCACCTATTGTGACAACCTAAATGGCAACTGTATTTCAATAACAATTTATTTATCATCTGAAATAAGCTGTACATAACCTTTTTATACAAATCTTTTTTTAATATAAATTGTGTTATTTAAACCTATCATTTTGTGCCTTATTGCAAAACAACACCATTCAAGGTTTGGGGTGAGTAAGCTTTTAAGAAACGTTCTTTTTATTTCATGGACACATTAATTTGATTAAAAGTGGCATTACAAATATTTATGAAGTTAAGAAATCCTGACAAAAAAGTATCATGGTTTCCACAAAAATAATAAGCAGAGCAACTGTTCTCAACATTGATAATAAGAAATGTTTCTTATTTATAAAATTGTTTCTGAAGGATTATGTGACACTGAAGACTGGAGTAGTGATTCTGAAAATTCAGCTTTGCATCACAGGAATAAATACAATTTTAAATATATGAAAATAGAAAAAATTGTAGTAATATTTCACAACATTACTAGTTGTGTTTTTGATTAAAGAAATGATGCTTTACGTTGACATTTCCTGATATTTTACTCACCCCCATCTCATCCAAGATGTGTCTTTCTTTCTTCAAGAAATTAAGTTTTTTGAGGAAAACATTCCAGGATTTTTCTCCACACCATTGACTTCCATGGCAACCAAAATGTTGAAGGTTCAAATCAATGCAGTTTCAAAGAGCTTCGAAGGGCTTCAGAGGCTTTGCACGATCCCAGAGGAATAGGGTCTTAGCAAAATGATCAGCCATTTGTAAAAAATGTAATAAAAAATATACTTTTTAACCCAAATTCTTAAATTTGTCCATACTCTGTGGCTTGCCAATGATTGCGTAATCACATCGCAAAGGTGACACTAGATGTAGGCAGAAGTACAGCCCCCGTGTTTACAAAGCGCAACATGCAAAGACTGAAGGCTGATTTATACTTCTGCATCGGACCTGCGCCGTAGCCTCTATGCCGTGGGCTACGCTACAATTTTCATTTATATTTCTGCATCGTTGTCTGCGGCAATGCGCAGTTACATGCAGAGGTAGTATGATACCCCTGAGGGAGGGGTTCTAGCAGACAAATCACAGCGCTTGCGGTTTAAATGTTGTTAAATTTTTGGAGAGCTGCGCGTCAGGGTACGTCCTATTCTACGTGTGCTACACACAGCCTACGACGTAGCTACGGTGTACACTCGACGCAGAAGTATAAATTGGGCTTAATACAAAAAAAAGGCAAACCAATGATTTCGGACGATTTTGAAGTTGAAGATGGAGTGTTTTTTGGTAAAGGCTGTTTGTATTAAGCCCAATTTATACTTCTGTGTCGAATGTACACCGTAGCCAGGCTGTGTTAGACTACGACGTGCACCTCTCCAAAAATTTAACAACGTTGTCGATTCTATATATATATATATATATATATATATATATATATATATATATATATATATATATATATATATATATATATATATATATATATATATATATATATATATATATATATATATATATAATACTAGGTATCTTCCTTGTCTGGTATCGCACAGAGCCTTTCAAGCCCTTCGAAACTGCATTGATTTGGACCTTCAACATTTGGTTGCCAAGGAAGTCTATATAATGAGGAGAAAAATCCTGGAATATTTTCCTCAATAAACGTAATTTCTTTTCGACTGAAGAAAGAAACACGTGAACATTTTGGATGAGATGGGGGTAGTAAAATATCAGGACATTTTCATTTTGAAGTGAACTAATCCTTTAATGAGCATAATAAACTTTTTTCAAAAACATTAAAAGATCTGACCCCAAACTTATGAAAGGGCTTTTTTTTTTCTACGTATATGAGTTTTATAGAAGTATAAATACCACCACCCTTGTTGACTATATTTAAATTAATGTTGTATTTATACTTTTTAATCAAACTGCTTGTTGATGCATTTTGTATTGTTGAATAAAGCTGAAAACCCTTGTGTTAATCAGTTCCTTATTCCCTCATTTTTTTCCTAACCCATCCCATTCTCGTTTTCTTCTCGTTTTTCTCCTCGATGGTGATTATGGGATCTTTTGAGAAACTCTTTCTCAGCCCTGTTCCTTTTGATGCTCGTTTACAATTTCACTAGACATTGTAATTGTAAGACCACTTCCTTGATATGAAAACTGGTTACAATTATATCTTGATAAGAAAACGTTGACTTTGGCCCAGCTGATACCCGTCTTCTACACAAACAATACTTATATGATCTTACTGAGAGGGGCCCTCGGTTTTGTAAAGGAGCAAATGAAACCGATGAACTCTGTGAAAGCTACAAGCTCCACCTCATGCACTCATTTGGGAAAGGGTGGGGCGAGCAGACAGAGTCTCACCGCTACCAAATTCAGTAGATTTGGGGGAAGTATGCAGATATCACAGGGAAATATGATACCATAAATGTTTTGATCTATTGGACAGACACAGCTGTTCCTGTACAGACTTCCAGCTGTGAGAAAAGGCAGATTCCTGCCAATGCCATACAAAGAATAACAGGCCATCATACTTTAAAAAAAAAAAAACCTTATGGTATGCAGTAGCTGTGAAAAAAATATGCCAAAACATTAAAAAGGTAGTGTTTCACAGGAAGGATGAAGTGGGTGTACAGTAATTCTGAATGGACAGGCTACGTCAGCTTCAAAAAATGGACTCTGTTTGCTACATTTCTCACTGGTTTTATTGTGCACGATTCATCGGTCCATATTATTCTAAATAAAAATGTGTTAGTCTTCATAATCTTTAATCAAAATGTAATAACTTGCACTTCCTTTCAAACGACTTTCCTTTCCCACTAACGTCAATCTGACGACATGGACAGGGAAATTAGCCAAATTTGCGTTTCCCAAAAGCATCGTATGGTCACTCAATCTACGAATGGTCTCTACGATCAACTTAGGCTCACAAGGGTTTTGGATGCAGCCCTGATCTGCAGTGATGACCACATCAAACTAGCAAAACAGAAATGGTGACAAAGTTAATTTTAAAACTCCCTAAAACTCTGATCCCTTCCTTTATCTGCCCACTGCCTTTATTGCAGGTCATTCTGATATGCAATGACCACTTTTCATACATATATACAGTATATTGCCAAAAGTGTTGGGACACCCCTCCAAATAATTGAATACCGGTGTTTCAATCACTTCCATGGCCACAGGTGTATAAACTCAAGTACCTAGGCATGCGGACTGCTTCAACAAACATTTGTGAAAGAATGGGATCGCTCTCTGAAGCTCAGTGATTTCAAGCGTGGTGCCACCTGTGCAATAAGTCCATTCGTGAAATTTCCTCTCTATATATTCCACAGTCATCTGTTAGTGGTATTATAACAAAGTGGAAGCAATTGGGAACAACAGCAACTCAGAGAAAAAGTGGTAGGCTTGTAAAAATCACAGAGCGGGGTCAGCGCATGCTGAGGAGCACAGTGCAAAGAAATCGGCAACTTTCTGCAGAGTCAATAGCTACAGACATCCAAACTTTGTGTGGCAGATTAGCTCAAGAACAGTGCGTAGAGAGCTTCATGGAATGGGTTTCCATGGCCGAGCAGCTGCATCCAATCCTTACATCACCAAGTGCAATGCAAAGCATCGGATGCAGTGGCACGCCACCACTGGACTCTAGAGTAGTGGAGATGTGTTCTCTGAAGTGACGAATCACGAGTCTAGGTTTGGCGATTCCCTGGAGAACGGTATTTTCCTGACTGCATTGTGCCATGTGCACTTTTTTTGTAGAGGGTTTATGGATTATGGTGTGGGGTTGTTTTTAGGGTTGCGCTTGGCCCCTTAGTTCCAGTAAAAGGAACTCTTAATGCTTCAGCATACCAAGACATTTTGGACAATTTCATGCTCCCCAACTTTGTGGGACTTGTTTGGGCCTTTGCTGTTCCAACATGACTGCACACTAGTGCACAAAGCAAGGTACATGAGGACATGGATGAGCGAGTTTGGTGTGGAGGAACTTGACTGACCAGCACAGAGTTCTGACCTCAACCCAATATAAAACCTTTGGGATGAATTAGAGCGGAGACTGTGAGCCAGGTCTTCTCGTCCAATATCAGTGCCTGACCTCACAAATCTGCTTCTAGAAGAATGGTCAAAAATTCCCATAAATACACTCCTAAACCTTCCCAGAAGAGTTAAAGCTGTTATAGCTGCAAATTCACATGTTCTGACATGATCTACATGTTCCATGAAGATATTTTGTAAAGTTCCTACCGTAAATATATAAAAAATGTATTATTTGTAGTAATATGCATTGCTAAGGACCTCATTTGGACAACTTTAAAGGCCTTTTCTTTATTTCGATTTTTTTGGCTCCCTCAGATTCCAGATTTTCAAATAGTATCTCGGCCAAATATTGTTCTATCCTATCAAACCATACATCAATAGGAAGCTTATTTATTCAGCATTTTTTATTCAGATGTATAAATCTCAATTTCAAAAAATTGACCCTTATGACTGGTTTTGTGGTCCAGGGTCACATTTATCAGTTGATTAATGAAGCAAACATACACATTCAAAATCATGCTTTGTCTTTTACATTTTGTGTATGGTGCAAGGATACTTAAGCATACAAGCAAGCTAGTATGAGAATATGCATTTGAGTCGTCAATAACAGCAGCAGCAGCGGGAAGACAACTTTGTTGTGAGGTTAGGGGCAAGCATAGCTTGCATGAGAACACATTTGAACTGAAATGAGGTATTTTTATTAAGATAGAATGTGCATGTTTCCCTGTGGTTTTCTGTTTGCTGCATGAACATACATTTGGATGGGCTATTCAAGCACAGCAACATACAACCTAAAAAATGCTGGGTTAAAAACAACCCAAGTTGGGTTGAAAATGGACAAACCCAGCAATTGGGTTGTTTTAAGCAAACATTTAACCCAACCACTGGGTTAAAACAACCCATTCACTGGGTTAAAACAACCCAATTGCTGGGATTTTCCATTTTCAACCCAACTTGGGTTGTTTTCAACCCAGAATTTTTTTTATTGCGCCTGCAGCACTCATGGTACGGCAGCAACGTTCCTGGATTATTACGCAGGAATCAGAGTATAGTTCATATCCATATTGGTCTAGAAAATCGCAAATTTTCAGTTTCCGTCGGTCTTAATACATGATGTATCTAAACACATCACAACATGTAAATAGGAAAATGTTGGTGTTATTTTGTCACTTGTTATTTTGAGCAGTAGGCTAGACGGAGCCGTTTACCTCCAGTCTTTGTGCTAAGCTAGGCTAGCTGTGGGTGCGTCAGACAGAGTTATGGCATGATCGGAGATGAGAATGGTATGTATGGATTAATCTTAACTCTGGGTGAATAAGTTTAAGTCCCAAAAAGTTGGCGTGTTCCTTTAAGACTTTAAGACGTGAGAATACTCACAAAAAACAGGCATTTTGACAATTCTGTGTGTTTTGTACATTCACACAGGTGGGAATATATAATAATTTAAACCTGTGTGAGTTACAAGATTCATTGTGTACTTTTTTGTATCTAAGTCAAGATATATTATATTTTTATATTATATCAATTATATTATATTATATTATATTGGGTGTAAATAGAACAAGCAGTCTGGATTGAATGGTATTTCACTTGGAAAATCTATTTTGAACAGGGTTTGACTGAATTAATTTCAGTTTATTCCATTATTTTTAATTGTATAACTCGTTATTAATCAAAGTTTCTGCTGAATAAATCTCTGATCTGATTTTTCACTTGCCTCATTGATTCATATGCCTCATTACGTTTATACAATACAGCCCTGTTTTGCTTTAATTTGAAATTAATGTTTTTTATCTTTAAACAAGAGGCTTCTTGGACCTGAGACTGTCGCTGCAAGAAAAAATAGCCCCCCAAAGCACTGTGAATTTCACTGTGCACTTGTTTGTATCCAAAAACATCTATTTGACATTATCCATTTTAACGCAACTCGAATTTGGATCAGAAAATCTCACTTATTCTCATTTTAATGGAAAACTTTGATTTTTAAAATGGCATTTTCTCATGAAAAACAGAAACATTATATGGCTTTTACTTGGACGATGTGAAGAACAGGTGATTCATTATAAGAGTGTGTGAGCTTTCAGTGTTTTTTCTTTTTTTTTTTTTTGCAAACATTCCCTCAGACTCTTCCAGCTAAACATCAGGTGAATGTTGCTGACAGCGGACCAGAAGAAAGATCCACTGTGTGAGACTACGCACGGCATGGCAGACCAGCAACTTGGCTCCCGCTCGTTTTCTTTCATGTCTCCTGGGAGCCATCGCAGATAGCATTTTTTTATTATTTCTTTTATGCTTTTTCTCTTTCCCTCTCTGTCTTTGCCATTCCCTCTGAGGAACCCACAACAAATCTGTTCATTCGACAACCGTCACTCCTCCCCCTCTCTCTGCGCCTCCTTCCTCTCATCTGAGGTGGCCAAGTTCAGACTGGCCTCTACTGTCCTTGGCCTGCCTCTTAAACACTGTCCCCACTTTCCATGATTCTTGAGAAAAAAACAGCCGTTCATCATAATGGAGCTTAAAGCTTTACATAATGCTTGCCAAATACAGCTGGGAAGAAAGCTTGTAAATTCATTTGTGGACACTATCAAAACTCACCGTTTAATTCATGAAAAAATATATATATTCTAGTTACACTAAGTGCAAATAGCCCGCCTTGTTGGCAGAGGCTATTTACACTGACTCCGCCCACTGACGTCTGGTTGGGCCAGACAAAATTATGCAAGGCGCTAGATTGTCAACAGCAGCAACAGTGTAAGGAGCATGGCAGAAATTTTGGATGCAAATCAACCTGAGTTCGAAACTCGTTCTACTTCCTTTCCCCATCACATATCAGATCGGAAAAGCATGTATTTTCAATAAAAATTAAGAAAATATTAGAGTGGAAATAAAGTGTCTAATAATGTGTGTTTAATAATAAAGTGTTTATCAGTTAGGTGTAGGTGAAGGGAGCTTATTGCGAAAAAAATACAATTTTTACATAGTATAAATGGAATCTATCACTATTTTCATGTAGTGTAAATAGCGTCTCGCTAAGAAAATGCTGCTATTTGGTCTCTATAGCTAATTGCA